>OU898284.1:105736355-106042483 GCA_918026665.1 Diabrotica balteata
GAGGAGAGAGAGGAGAGAGAGAGAGAGAGAGAGAGTGAGAGAGAGATGAGAGGAGAGAGAGAGAGAGAGGAGAGAGAGAGAGGAGAGAGAGAGAGAGAGAGAGAGGACCAAAGTGACAGATATAGAAAAAATTGCACAAGCCAAATGGAGATGGGCTGGACATGTAGCGTTTAAATGATAATAGGTAGATCAAAAGACTCATAGAATGGAGACCTAGAGAAGATAAAAGACTCCGAGGTAGTAGACCACCAAAAAGATGGATGGATGGCTTGAGAAAAACAGTGGGAAATTCGATACAGATGGCACAAGATAGAGAACAATGGAAAAATATGAAGGAGACCTATATCCAAATTTGGATGCAAGAGGTTGCGGAATGATGATGGTAAAGAACCGAGGGTGAAGAGATACTTAAAAAAAAGCAGTATTAGATAGACTAATAGAACTGACTTATCTAGTTTTTATAAATCAAGTTGATCCTTCAGTCTTGAGGTAAATCTATCAATAATATCCTCGTAGAAAATATGCTTCTGCATAAGTTCATTCAACAATTCTTTATGAAGTGCGATAACAGTCAAACTGGAGAGTCTAGATAGTTCATAATTGTGAAATAGTGTTTTTTGTAAAAGTTTTTAACCTTTTTAAGCACGAAAAACTTCTTTCTACGGAAACGCTTGTCGATGGAATTGTCAGAATTAAACAAAAGAAATTATAGTATTCTGCAACAATGTCTTTAATTGGTTGTAACTTTATAACCAATTTTTGCAAATTCACATTTTTGTAATTTTCGTCGGCATAAAGAAGGCAGAGCTCACTTTTAAGTCTTTGATGTTTAGTAAATTGTGTGCCATAAAACTCAAATAAATTTTGAAAAGCGTCGGAAGAGAAGGTCAAACTGTATGACGCAAATTTTGTTGTATCTGCTAAGCTTACGAATTTTAATCACATTTTAATCATAAAATATGATCACATATTTAAAAAAAATAATGCTCTGTATTGAGTAGTAATTGCATTCTTGCTCATACCATCATCACACCTAAACCGTTTGGAATTATTAATGACCGTCATTGTGCTTGCTTTTTCAAAAATATAATTAAAAAATTCTTCATTTCTTTTATTGCTTATTAATTGACGAGTTCTCCTTATCTGGTTTAAACAAAATTTAATATCTAGGGTTTTTTTTTGAAGAACATCATATAAAATATCTGTTATATGAAAAATGTCGCTAAAAAACTGTTGCTAAAAATGTGAACTCAAAATCATTTAAATCTCTTAAAAACCCTTTAGCCAGCTGAACTGATTTGCGGTCTGACTCTTCAAAATTCATTATATTATCAAAAACCTCTTTTAATTTTTCCCAGTCTTCAATAATTACACAGATTAATTTTGAATTAGACGACCATCTTGTCTCTGTAATTGTTGGCATACGTCTAGCCGATGTAGATGCAAGAGCGTTCGATCGTTTTGCTGAACTATGAAAAAACGATGGGATTCCGGTAATAGTTGCAAAAAAAAATCGACATTTTGATATTTTCTTAAAGCTCTGTTGCAAAACAAGATTAAGTCTATGGTCTTATAATAAAGTGCACTAAAGAAATAAACTTAATACTGTGACTAAACTAAACTAATAAATACACTTCATAAACTATACTATATAAAAAATATCCTATATAATAGACTAAATTTCAAAATATTGTCGCTGAGAGAAATTTCCGAAAAATAGGAATATTACATACACATTAAACGAGTGGGTGAAGACGGATAGTTTATTTTTCAATTGATCTGCACGTCTCAGTTTTCTCAGCTATCACTAACGACAGGCTGACGTCACGTTGCCATGGCAACCGTGAACGCTTGTGCAGATGAATTCCGCATTTCAAAAATGACAAAAAGGACTTGACCGTCAAGTACCTACCGCTAATAAAGCTAGTTATCTTTTTTAATTTTTAGATTAATTAAAAGAGAATAAATAATTAATTTTAAAATTTAGATATAATAATGTTGCTTTTATTTTTTATTTATTTATCTCAATTTAATTATATTTTTTGATGAACCTCATCTTCACCTACTTCACCTGGCCGGCCGCCGCTGCAAGGCTAATAAGGTAACTGATCATAAAATAAATGGTAGTTTTGTTGTATACGTTTATTCAGTGATTGCAAATGCTCATATTTTTCTTTCTTAATGGGAATTTTCCTCTGTATAATGCAGATAAAGAGTCAAAATCTAAAAATGTTGGATTTGCAAGTAATCTGACAGAAAAAGTTTTCCATTTCAATTCAGAATCACTTTCTCCTTGTCTTCCCCGATACTTAAACCCATTTTCTCTATTTTTGTAGTTCTCGTGTTTGCTCCATTTGTTTTTGTTTATTTGACTCCTTTTAGACCTTGAAGGCTTCCTTGATTTTTTTGGATTCAGTGTACTGTTGTTCGCATCATTTTCTTTACATCATTCATTACTCATAAATTCTTTAAAACCACTACCTATCTCTTCCCTCATCTCTGCTTCCATGATTATAAAGTCAGATTATTTGGACGTTTCATTGTCTTGTCAGTTCGTTTTTGCATGCACGAGATGCCTTCTTCTGATCTCTATGTGTCATTAGTGACCCTGTTTGTACTCACGAACATGATTGATAAGCATTTCTTCGGTTGATATTAAAAAAAAAATGAAGTGAAATGGTATATATATATATATATATATATATATTATATATATATATATATATATATATATATATATATACAGATTGAACCAAATTAAAACGGGACATACAATTTAATACATGTCTGTTTGAACTGCATTTGAAATAGTGGACCAATGTAAAACTTGGACAAAAATAAATCCATACCTGGGTATAGACATTGTAAAAAATATCGTTCAACTATCTGTCTCGTAAAAATGTTGTTTGCGTAAGACGGATTTGTCTAAGCAAGCGATAATAGTACAGGAAATGAAGCTCGAAAAAAGTTAAAACTTCGCAATTTTTTCGTTCTGCATTTATCCAGTTGAAATTTTAACAGAAGGTAGGTGATAGCCCAAGGATCAAAATCTATATCGAACTGAAGTGCGCTGAAGGTTTTAGGGGTGAAAACTTCCCCTAATTGTCAAAAAATATAAAATAACATATTAAACCTGAATATGGGTAAAATTTGGTTTGAATTAATTAAATAATGATAGTTTCGTGCTTTTGAATAAAGTTCCATCATATTTCAACCCTTAAAAAGCGACCCTTATTAGAGATTAATATAGAAAAATTAGTAATGCGAAGAAAATGATTTCACCTTGGAACGATTTGCATAAAAATTTGGAATTAAGCTCAACTCACCCTCTGCTTTATAGTTTATGTCATGCCGATGAACCCTGATTGTTCTTAGGGCTGAAAACTACCCCTAATTTTAAAAAATTGTAAAATAATATTACAAATCTTAAGATGAGTGAAATTTGGTTTGGATTAGTTAAATAGTGATTTTTTCATACTTTAAAATACAAATTCATACATTTTCAACCCTTAAAAATCAATTGTTATGAGTGCTATAGGTGAAAACAATTTTCTGCCAAAATTTTGCAACTTTTCAACTTTTGAAAATCACCCTTTACAACATTGAGTTTTTATAAACTAATTTATAAGATATAAATTGAAAAAAGTAGAATTAAATACAAAAAAATTTATCAACATAAAAAGGCACCATAATTATATTCTTATACATTTACATAAATAGGCACCATAATTATATTCTTATACATTTACATAAATAGTTGAAAATATTTACATTTATAGGTAAAACAATTATAATATTAATTTTATTCGTCATCAATTACATCTTCATCGTGATCTATGTCATCCTCATCTTCTTCAATTATTGGTGGACTGTTATTGCACCCTTCACCAGCACCCAGAACAAGTAGAGTTACAGTATAAACCAACTTTTCTGCACCCACATGAAACGCCGCATCCTCTTTTGCATTGGCAAAAAGTAATTTTCAAAAGTTCATCGGGTGCAGGCATCGGGTACTTCATGCGTACGGGTAATAACAAACCATCTTTGGAATACCATCCCCAATCTGTTGCTCTGATATTTTTATTGCCAAGCTATAGACACATGAGCAGATGTTTTATTCTGCTGTATGGGATTTCAAAATAAGAACGCTTACAATTTCGAATGTATAACGCCCCACTAGCGAATATACCGGTTTTGTAGATTATTATGCTCCGAAATGTACTGTACTATACTAATGGAATTTTCCGGAAAAAAATTAACTGGTTTTTTTTGACGTATTTCCTTTAATTTTTAACAATAGAGTGTTTCTTCAAAAACGATTTGTAGAGGTTTTTAAGAGCTACAAGGATCTGTGAATTAAATCTTTTTGGAACCCTTGGTTTTTAAATGGGGTGAGTTTAAAGGGCCCGAAAAAGATGGTGCTTGATCGTAAATCGATGCTTTAAACGGCTATATCTCGCCAAATATTCATTGTACAACAAATCTAAATAAAGGATAAGTTTAGTCATTAAAAAAGCTACAATTTGGTAATTTTTATTTTTTTCATATATTCAGTATTTTCGGGCATATTTAAAAAAGAAGGGTAAAAAATATGAAATTGTAAATCGTTTCTCGCTTTAAGCTGTACTTTTTCTAAAACTAAGCATTTTAAATGGGTCAAATTTCTTGGACGTATTAACAATACATGTACGAAGGGAATTGCGGAAAGGTGATGATCGATTTTAATTATGGGGGTGGTTAGGGGGTTGTTTTCATCGATTTTTTCGTAAAAAATGAGGTATTGACCTTATTTTTATCATAACTCACTCAATTTTTGAGCTAGAGTCTTTTTTTATGATAGGTCTGTTTATGCTCTTTAAAAAAGGTTTTGTGAGTTTTCTTCCAAAAATGCATCATTTTCCTGATATCTGACTTTGAATCTTTCAAATTTGGCATTTGAAGAAAACCGCTGAACATTGATAGGCCGTATTTCGGTTCCTATTATATCGCAAAAACATTTTAAAAAATGAATTGTATTTGTCTTTTTAAAAGCTACAAATTTGTTCTGTACAATTTTTTTGATAAAGTGCACCATTTTCGAGTTATTCGCGAAAAATCGATTAAAAACGTGGATTTTTTTCGTCTAAAAGTTGTTACTTTAAATCGCGAATAACTTGAAAAATATAATTTTATAAAAAAAATGTATAGCACATTTTTTGTCTAGAATCACTTTTTTAATCGAAACCTGTAGTTAAAACGTAAAAGAAAATTTCACTCCGGAGATGGGGTAGCAACCACCCCCTAGGCGCACTTTGGTTCGATATAGATTTTGATCCTTAGGCTATTACCTACCTTCTGTTAAATTTCAAGTCAACCCACGCAGCACGAAAAAATTGCGAGGTGAAGTGCTTTATTTCCTGGACTATAACTGGTTTGACAGCATATTAAAATCGTAGATTTATGTGTAGCTTTCAATTTCAGTTCAGAATCCAGCAGCCCGCCGAAGTATTGGATTTTTATAATATAATTATTTGACAATCTTTTGTTGGCCAACCACCTATAGCAGAATTGAGCCGAAATACATTATATTCCTATGTTCCGAATTTATTTCGTTCAATCTGTATATATATAAAGATAGTCTTTATACGAGTCTCTCATACATACACCTTACCACCATCCAGAATTAAGTTCAAAAAACGGATTAACTCGCTTTTTGTATTCAATCCATTTTAGTAAACCTACGAATTCGAAATAATATGAATTATGTATGGCTATCGTGCACTTCTTTCGCGTTTTCACTTATCGTCCATCGACTTCAATCGGTTACTACACATTAGAGTTGAGCTGGTCCTTAATGAATCGTTAAATAGGAACAGGACTACGGTTGGCATTTAATTAATGTATTCCTGTTATTCCAAATGTATCACTGATAAGTTTGTAGGTCCAGCTCCAGCGAACACGTAAATTCAATATACTACTTTATGTTTTTTAGTTTTACGTGTCAAGATCTTGTAGGCAATAATTCATGTAAGTAAATCATCATGAAGCAAATGTTATTGAAAGTGGTAACATTAAAAAAGTCTATAAATACATACGATCCTCTTTGACGTCTAAAGTTTACATTCCTCTACTTCAAAAACCCAACCAGACTTTATGCTCTTCTGACAAAGAATCTTTTGAACTCTTTCTTTAGCATTTTTACAGGTTTTTACTAAAGAATCGAATGATGGCTATCTAACTGCTGTAATTGTGTCGACGCATCCTTACGATAAGTTCAGTTCACAGTGAATCATGTCAAACAACACTTAATTAAACTTCGCACAGCCGCTTCACCTGGTTTAGATGGTTTAACACCCAAAACTGTTAAAAAGACGCACAGACACGCTTGCAATACCCTTAACGTTAATTATGCAAACTTCTTTCATCCAGAACTCCTTGCCCCCTAGTTGGAAATTAGCATCCGTCACCCATATTTTTAAAAAACTCAACAAACTTGACCCCAACATTTATGTTCGATTAGCCTGCTGCCAGGAGTTGGCAAAGTTATGAAAGCCATTATTTCGGAAGAAATAACTAAATTACTTCTCTAGGAACAAGTTATTCCAACACAACAACATGGATTTGTCTTTGGTCACTCTACTCTAACCAATCTCCTACATTTTGTTAACAACTGGACTTCATCCCTTAACAGTTCGCAGCTGGTCGACGTTGTTTGTCTAGATTTCTCTAAAGCCTTTGACCGTGCACCTAAGCGCAGACTTCTACATAAGCTAGAAGACTTCGGAGTTTATGGTACTTTACTTCGTTGTATAGATGATTTCCTGACAGATCGACATTACAAAGTTAGAGTTAGCGAATCTTTCTCGCAGGACAGGTTATTGGAAAGTGGAGTATCTCAGGGTTATGTCCTTGGACCTCTACTTTTTCAGTTTACACCAGTGATGTTTCTTATTATGTCTCAAGTAAAATATCCTTCTACGCTGATGACACAAAAATATATCCAATCACAAACCAGCTAACCCTCCAAATGGACTTAAAGTCTATTTTAACTTGGTGTACCCAGTGGTTACTACTAATTGGTAAAGATAACCCACTTGTGCCGTACTTTGTTAACGGGCAGCGATTAGATTCTGTATTCTCGTATAACGACCTTGGTGTTATCGTAAACAGTAGCCTAACTTGGTCCGACTATATTACCTCTATTTGTAAACGTGCGAATTTCAGACTGTATCTTATTGGTGTTTTTCGAGAATTATAATACTTGAATACGTTGGACCAACGTGGTAACCTGACTTTATTGGAAAACATTCAAAGAAAAGCCCCTCGAATTCCTTTGGGACCGAGAAGACCTTCTTATGCAGAAAGACTTAGTATCGCTAACCTAACTTCTTTTGAACTCAGACAACGTGGAGACAACATTAAAAATATTGAAATTCAATTTTGGAAATCTCGTTGAAATGTTTACCATAAATCCACTAAAGAAAGAAAACTGTTCTACAAGATCAAGACAGCACTTTCTACCACATAGAGTTTTTGAGTGCTGGAATAACCTTAATGATAACATTGTCTCTGCTCTGTCTGCCAATTCGTTCAAAAACAGTCTTGATGTTTTATATTCTAGTTAAAATATTGTTTTTCTTTTAAACCAAAACTTGTAATTTTGTTATTTTTTTTTGTAATTTTGTAATTTACTAGTAGGTTACTAATGAAATTTCTTTGCTTTTGAGCATAATAGTAACTTGTGCCTCTGCACTTGCTTATGTGACTAACAGCTTGTCTTCTTTTTCCCATGGCGCCGTTTCCTTTCGAAGGTTGGCGATGCAAATGACAATTGTAGTTTTGGAAATTGCTGCGCGAAAGATTTCTGTGGATGAGCGGTCGAATCATCTCCTCAGGTCTTTCAGCCACGAGTTCTAGCATCTTCCTACTGATCTTCTGCCCTGTACTTTTCCTTTCACAGCTTTTCGGTTATACATTTTTGTAAAATTTTTTAAAACAATCTTTTTTTGATAAAGATTTCCGAAGTGGAAATCGAAAGGTCAAAGAACTGTTAAAAATGTTATTTTCATTACAATAAATTGTGGCTTAATGCGATACAAATTTAATATTTAACTTAGATATGTCACTAGAAACCAATTTCAGAACTGTATGGTTTATGTTAATTTTTTACAGTCTTCTAACAATGGCACTAAAACCACAATTCCTTTATTGTACTTAACAACATTTATTGACATAACCATACAAAGATATCTTATCGGCTAACCCTCTACAATTTCATTTATTTGTATATATATGTTTCCGCTTTATTCCCATATTTTAGTAGAAATTAGAGAACATGTTAGAATTATCTCCAACCGTCGGATAACTGCAACTTGAACGTCGTTCAGTAGCATCAGGGGTGTAGCAAGGCTATCGTAACATTACTCTCCCCTTAAGAAATGGTTGCTCCTGGAACCTTGTCGGGATTGGAACTGGATGCTGATATCAGCAACTGGACCTTTGACAACTCCCATTTGTATAAAAGTGTCAACGAACGGATTTCGCTCTGCACTGTAACCATTTGGATTGCAACAAACAAGTACCCGGACTTCGCTTTCTTTAAAGATTTTCTCACCATATTTCGGATAACCTTAAAATCCCATTGGCGGCATTCTAACTTTGGCATGACTAACTCCAATACGTGCTCACTCATTTGAGCCTAATAATTTCCATATATCTTGGTAGGTGGGTTGGTCATGGGCAGTGTCTTTTGCTATCAGAGAGAAAAGGTAACGTGATACATCTTAGAGTTTATAAGGGTTTTCGGAGGCTGGTAGTCGAAAAGTTTTGCAACTCGACCAAACTTACTTTTAAATATTGATGCCAATGGATGGATGGATACTGACAGGAATGGTATGGGTTGGTGAGTATGTTCCAGGGTCTTAGTTTAGCACACCCTGTACAGGTTCAGTTAATGACGTAGAAGTTAATTTACTACAGAGGTCAAGGCCAGAGGAGTACCCAGGTGGGAAGGTTTGTGGGTTAAATCCGTCCCAGCGCATATAAATTAAAAACTATACAAAGAATAGTAGGAAAATGTAACTTGTCTTTCCATTCAATCGAAAACGCCAATTTTATAAATAAATTTCCTGCAAATGTGAAAGGTTATTTCCATTGCTGAAAGTACTAAAGAAATTGTATTACCAAAAAGAGACTAAATGGTTCAGCTTTGATGGTTATCCATCAGGACATTTAGATAGATAAAGAAGTGGTATGGCTCTAAAGCAAATTACAAATTATTATTTAAAATACAGTTTACAATTTAAATTAAAATGCTATATTATATTTAGATATAGATACCTAATAATAGGCTCATGATAATAGTAGACAGAATAAGTCTGTCTATGAGAGAAGAGAGCATTTGACAACAGCCATAAAAAAACAAGAAAGAAAAAGATCAATGGAAAGATGACAAGAAGAGTGGAACAACCCGGAAGATGTTGCCCAGTGGACCAAGTGGACCAAGATGCCTAAGGAACTGGGTAGATTTTCTGTCCCAAAATGGAGGTAACATAAAAAAAATTCGTTGCCCAACCAACCCTCCCACCAAGAAAATTCTAGGTGCGCCACTGATCAAGGCCACTAGTCTATCTATGCAGCCGTTAACATCCATCCTTGGATATAGGCCTCCTCCTCCTTCTTCCATGCCTCTCTATCTTGGGCAATTTGCATCCATTTTGACCCGGCGTGTTTCTTCAAGTCATCTGACCATCGCATTTGTGGCCTTCTCCTTTTACGTTTGTGATTCCATGGTCTCCAATGTATAATTGTTTTAGTCCATCTTTCATCTTTCTGCCTTAGGGTGTGTCCAGCGAACTTCCATTTAAGCTTTGCTACTTGGGTTGAGACATCTTTCACTTTTGTTTTATTACGGATCCATTCGTTTCTTTTTTTGTCTGATAGTTTAATGTTCAGCATTTGTCTTTCCATGGATCTTTCTGTCTTTGCTATTTTTTCCATATTTTCCTTTGTAAACGTCCATGTCTGAGAGCCATATGTGAGGACAGGGAGTATACATTGATTGAAGACTCTCGTTTTTAAGTATTGGGGGTATTTTGAATTCTTTAGAATATAAGACAGTTTTCCGAATGATGCCCAGGCCAATCTTATTCTTCTCTTTATTTCTTCGGTCTGATTTTCTTTATTTAATTTAGTGATTTGGCCTAGATATATATACTCTTTTACTTGTTCTATTTTTGTTTGTGCCACTGTAATTATAAGTTCTTCTGGTTGATTAGTCATGGTTTTTGTTTTACTATAATTCATCTTGAGTCCAATTTTTGTCGATTCTCTATCTAGTTCTTCCATCATTCTTTGTAATTCTTCACTTTTTTCTGTTATTAATACAATATCATCAGCATATCGTAAATGATTCAGATTTTGCCCGTTTATATTAATTCCCAAGTCATCCCAGTGTAGTCGTTTAAAAACATCTTCTAGCGCTTGGTTAAATAACTTGGGCGAGATGGTATCTCCTTGTCTTACTCCTCGGTTTATTTTAATAGGCTCCGTTTGTTTCATTAGCTTAATAGTTGTTGTTGCCTTGTTGTATATATTTGTAATTAAGTCGGTATATCGGTAGTCTATTCTGCTGTTTTGTAGGGAATTCTGTACTGCCCAGTGTTCCACACTATCAAATGCCTTCTCAAAGTCAATAAATGCCATGTATAGCGGGATATGATATTCGTTAGTTTTTTCGATTAAAATCTTCATCGTTAAAAGGTGGTCACTTGTACTGAAGCTCTTTCTAAATCCGGCTTGTTCTCTTGCCTGGTATCCATCTAATTTAGTTGTTAATCTAATTGTTAATATTTTGGTTAATAGTTTGTACATCACATTTAATAAAGTTATGGGTCTGTAATTCTTTAGATCCTTTTTATCTCCTTTCTTAAATAGTAACAGTGTTATTGCTTCGTTCCAACTGCTGGGTATTTGTTTTGTCATTAAAATTTTATTCATAAGTATGTACAAAACTTCTCTAGTTGTTTTCCCACCATGTTTTAGCATTTCTACAGTCACCCCGTTTGTTCCTGGCGATTTATTGTTCTTCATCTCTTTGAGTGCTCTTCTTATCTCGTTCTTACTGATCTCTGGTTGGAAGTCGGAATTAACATTTTTTATTTTTATTTGTAGTTGCTTAAGGATTTCTTGGGTTGGTTTCTGTTTTGTATTGTAGAGGTTTTTATAATATTCTTGTGTTATCTGTATAATTTCTTCTACATTATTGGTCTCTGTACCTTCTTTGTTCTTTATACTATTAATTTGTATGGTTCCAAGCTGTGGTTTTAAGCACTTCATGTTTTTATTTTGTTCAATTGCTTTTTCTATTTTTTCTTCCTGTACTCTCCTTTTATAATCCTTGATATTCCTTCTAATAGCTTTGTTTACCTCTTTGTAATCTACTGTGTTTCTCTTATCTTGTTCCAGTAATGTTTTTCTTTTACTCATGAGATTTTTTGTTTCCTGGGATACATAGTTTTCCTTTTTTATTCTTGTTTGTGCTACCTCTTTTCCCGCCTTTGCTAATGTATCGGTTAATAGCTGATTTATTTCATCGATATTTTTGTTTTCCAAATCTCTAGTGATCGGTATACTACGTATAGGCCACTAGTATTATTGTTTAAATTATACGACCTTTTATTGATATTATTTGTTGTCATAATTGTTTAATATTTCCTAGAAAAATTATTATTTTCCATAAAACATTTTTTTGTTGTTTACCATTCTAACCATATTATGGCATAATTCCTAATTACCTTATACACTTTATTGTTTTGCAAAGTTATTATATAAAACACTTAATAGGTTCGGGAGTGCTGCCAAGCTCTGACTCTGGTCGGTGATAAGTTTTAAACAGAATTTATTAAGTTACCGCCGAACAAACTCAAGTAATAAGTTCCAAGTAAAGTAATAGACACATTAAAAAGAACGATTCGGCCCACCTCTTTTTCCAGACACATTTATCTTTTCCAGATCTCTAGTCTCATTCACGAAATTTAAATGAATACGGCTTTTAGTCAAAAGTAATTTTTGGCTATGAACAAATGGGAATGTGGCATGCAGATTATAGATCTGGCTAACTTTTTCTGTAAAAAGTAGTATTTCCGGCTTTGAAATAGATTTATGACCGATTGGTCAACAAAAATACGAAGTTTTTGTAGTAGTTTTTCTTTCTTTGAGAATTTGTTCCATGGTGTTCGTTTATATTCAGGTATGCAGAAATGGGGGTTTCACGTTTTTATCGACAATGTCCCTTTACCCGTTAATTATATTCTTACCAGTCAGTTTTTTTCGTAGATTTTATTTAAAAACGTGTTCCAACTGTTTTTTTTTAGTTTGGAAGTTCCTTTGATATTAGCGGAAATGTTTTGATATTGTAGATAGTGGATAAAATTACCTTGTTTTTTAAATTGGTTGAAAGCTTCTTTTTTCTTTTTATAGTGTATTTTTATGTATGAGAGAGTAATAAAACAATAAATTATGTATGCAAATCCCTAAACTGTTGATACGGGTGACTCAATGAAAAACAGATATTTGTCAACAAGTTTACAGAAGTATATAGAAAAACAATTTTAAATCGAGTATGACCACCAGGTATAAAGGTTGAAGCAAAATAGAATACAATAGTTTTGAGGGTTACTAATCCCTAAATAAGGTTGCCAGTGTCGGAGTGATGGAGGTTAACAGGTACTAATGAATTTGCAAGAAATGTAAGATGTTTATTTTATTGGTTATATATAAAATAATTTGTGGCCGTAACAGGGGCCGATTTGTAAAAAAATGAATATTATTTTAATCAAATTTCATTTCAGATTCATTGCTTTCTTCAGAATCTAAGGAATCTTCAACTCCAATGTTCATTATTACCGGTTCCGGCATTGCATCAGTCATATTATCCAAATTCCACATTTTATTTTCTTCCTTGTGAGCATGACTAACAGCATTTTTCCAATTTTCTGGAGTTACTTTTGATAAGGAATGTTCTAATAATTGTTGTAAGTCTTCTAATTTAAAAGTTTTGTTGTTGCGTCCGACTTCACCCTTTACTTCAGACCATATATTTTCTATCGGATTAAGATCACAGTGGTATGGGGGTAAACGTAAAATAATTACATCACGGTTTAATGCCATTTCACCAATTATATATTTTGTATAAGCTGCTTTATGTTGCCTTACAATAGGTAATAATTCCTTTTTTGTCGAATTCTCCTTGTACTCAATTGCGTGTTTATCCAACCATTCGATTATCTCTCCTTTTTTCCATGCCGTTGTTGGCAATTTTTCTGCTTGTCTTGTAATGGTAACTAGCATTATCAATGACTATTACAGAATTTTTGGAATTAAATCAAAATTCAAATTCAAAATCCTTTACTCAAATATGAATTTGAGTAAAGGATTCAAAAATTGAAAAGTTTTCCGACTACTTATTGGACAACTACATTGGCGACCACGCAACATTTCCGTCGGAGATGTGGGCTGCGATGAGTGAGAGTTTACAATTAACAACTAATGCTTGTGAATCGTTCCACTCGCGTTTTAATGATAATTTTTACCATGCTCATCCAAAATGTTCCATTTTAATGATGTTTTAAAAAATTTTCAAACTGCAACTTACATTAAAATGAATAGTGTCTGTAATAGTGAAAGTAATAGACTTAAAGATCCAAAGAGTAGAAAAAAAATTATGTTCGTTAGAAATAGGATACATGAGTATCAAACTAACTGTATCGATCGATTCCATTTATCAAGCTTAATCTCTAGAATTTTATGACCTGACTTTCCATTTACATTTCAATTACACCCAGCGTCCAAATCATGTATGCAGAAACAGGTAATTTTATTTTTCAGTGTCGAATTTTAAATTTAGCGTCCAAATCATGCACGCCCGTTTGTTTTTCTTTGATAATTTCAGAACAACAAATGAATCTTTATATTGATTAGCCATTGTTAACAAATAAATAAAGATTATTTTTAGTTTACATGGTGCATTAATAATTGTTCCGTGAAATAGTCTTGCCGAATATTATTCGAGAGAAAATTATTTACTGCAAAATTTTCCTTCTGGTTTTATTTAAGTTTGGTGCCTTTTGGCAATTTTCGCTTATGAAAACTAAATCACTCGATTGACGTCTCGTGATTTTGATTGAACTGTCAAACTTTAATTCGTAAAAATTGCCAGACAACAAGCTTTCATACCAGTCAAATATGTTGATGGCAAAATTTTCTCTCTTATTATATACGAAAAAACAGTTTTTAGAAATTGCTAATTATTCATCGTAATTGATTTTTCTTCGACGTCATCGCTTCTTCACATTGTCCGTTTCATCGCATTGTCCACATCTGGGACAAAAAAACAGTTTATTACGTAAATTATAATCTAAACTAACCTACTTATTTCTACCTTGAAAGGTTAATAAAGAATATTAAATTTAAAAGCATCAATAAAATGAATTGAACAGGTTAGAAACTTATGCTACTACGTGTTTCATCAATTATTCATTAAAAAGGTTTATCGATTTATTCGTTTTCTATAATATTTAGAATTATTAATATTCACCTATTCTCCTTTTTGGTTGGGGCGTGTTAGTGTCAGCCTAGAAGGTTTTGTGTCTTTCAAAGGGTGTTAACCTATCAGAAATATAATAAAATATGTATAAAGTGTAAAATCTATTTTGAATATATGTATATATATATATATATATATATATATATATATATATATATATATATATATATATATATATATTGTTGTACTTTTGAATGTCCATAAGCAATAAAAAACCGATATACAAATTTTATTACTTAAATAAAAATTAAAATTATTGATATTTCATAAAGACACGGGCATACAAATTTTCAAACATCCTGTATAAGACAGAATATGTATTTTAAGTTGTTCGAAGAATTGTTCATTAGGCCTCAGAGACAAGACTTTCAAATATTATCGATAAGAAATTTAAATAAGTCGGTTATTGTGGAATGGATTTACCCGGAAAAAAAAGTGTATATAGACAGTGTTTTAAACAATAGACCGGGATTTGCGGTGGTTTTTCTCCCCGAAAGATTATATCGGTAAAAGTTTATTAACAAAAGTCATTGAATGGAGAAACAGGTATCGTTTGTAGCTATTAGTAAGAAATATTTGTAAAGCAGATAGATTTAGTTAGAATAATTAAAGAATGTTGTTTTCTGGAATTACCCGAATGACGTTTTATAGAGAGAGCTGGTTGGTAACGATATACGTCACAGAGGTGGATGGACTTCACAAGAAGGAAGGAGCTTTGTGGTTTGTGTTTGTTTGAAGTCCCGAAGACGTAATTTACCGGGTGTGTTTATTTGCTGTGTAAAAGCTGATCAGTGTGAGGAACGGGGTACAGAGAGATAGAAAAACCAAAGGGTATAAGAATATTAATATCAGACGAAGCCGGAAACATTTGAAGTTATAAACAGGCGCGGAGATTCGCTCAAAAGGAGGCTGCATAGAATTACACGAGTTGTTGGGTTGCAGATACAAGGACAGATAGGAGAAAGGTGTACGTCATCTGGAC
The DNA here is from genome assembly GCA_918026665.1 of Diabrotica balteata. NCBI lineage: Eukaryota > Metazoa > Arthropoda > Insecta > Coleoptera > Chrysomelidae > Diabrotica > Diabrotica balteata. The sequence goes on from OU898284.1 coordinate 105,751,922, forward strand.
CACAATAGGAGCAGAAGCAGAGAAAGGTTTTTTTTTATGGCGTGGCCATAGAATTACAACGGCAGAGAACGAAAGGTCAGTCAATTTTCATTAGAGCAGGAGTGTGGTTTTCATTTATTAATTAAATAAATTGAATAAATAATAGAGACAGTTAATTTTGCGATCATTTAAAGAAAAAAATTATAAAGAGAGCTTAGTTATAACACATATTAAAAATCAATGTAAAATAACATTTGGGTCCATGATAGAAAACAACTTCTCATATATTTAAAGTATTATATTGCAAATATTACAGCATTGATTGTCATATAAAATTTCATTAAAATAAAGGACATCTCACATATAGTTCAGTTGAAATTCTGTGTATTTTATTCAGGTCATATTACCTATCCCAATTAGGAAGCCAATTGGAAAATATTTTGAATCCACGATCAAAGGTAAATAGTACAAGTTAAATAGCCTGAGATTGTAATTAATTAATGCTGATTTATTGTGATTAATTGGAGATTAGATCATTTAATAAATATAGACAGGATCTTTTCTGAATAAGCAATAGAATACAATTTAAATAGCATAACAATATATATATATATATATATATATATATATATATATATATATATATATTATATATATATATTATTATTATACTGTTATGATTTGCATACCTAAATGCATGTTTTTATAATTTAGTAGATTTTATCTCTACTTGAGCTTACCTTTACAAAACAAATATATTTTAATACGATATTATCTCAGGGCTCTTTTACTATTTAACGTGGCTTCAAAGTATTGTTTTATAGTTGCCCTTGAGAAAATAGTAGACAATAGGAAACTAAATTTTCATAAAAAAAAACTATAAAATTATAAAGCATTAAAGTTCTTTAACAGCTCAACATATAAGAACATATAATGTAACAGAAATTTAAACTAAATGTTTTGTGATAATGTAAAAAATGTTACGGACTAACCTCATGTTGTAAGTTTTTATGCTTCATTTATACAATGTTCTTTCGTTTTTATTTCATTGTAGATATCTAATAATAAAAAATTAATTTAAATATATTTTAGCATGTCCTGATAGAACAAATAAATTTTTGCGAAAGCTCGATATTAACAAAGAGATTTACTTATCCAACCCCTTATAATTAATGACTGCAGCCTCAAAATAAAACATTAGTTTACATATATAGTACATAATGTACCCGATAAATAACGCAAAAGATGAAATAAATATTGAGTTGTCAGATAGAACGAGATAAAGCTAATTCTTGTACGTGGCTATTTGACTTCAGTCATAATTGTACGTATGACGTCGAAAAATATTTTTTCTTCAAACGTCAAATAATGATGACATTACTTATTTAACTTGATACTATCAAAGTTTGATGTCTCCGCCGGCAGCAGTTTTTTTCCCATTTCTTTACGGCGCGAGGGAAAAATGTGATGGCAACAATATGAAACATGTCACAAAGAAACAATACAAATGTCATTAACAACAATTAAACATCATTTTTATTTATAGTAATATTAAAAGTACAATTAGTTAATGAGGTATTTTCAAAATTGAAACCGTGCAACAATGTTCCCGACTCTTGATACGCATTGGTAATTGTTGATGATACTGCTGGTTGAGAACAACTTTCAGCAATCATTCCCAATGTTGGCGAATCATGAGGGTTTAAAATTTTTTGAGCATTATCGTTCTTATTTCTTATTGAATCCTCTATATATCCTTCGACAACAGTGCTTGATTTCCAGCCCCCATGTCGTTTGAGGCATTCTAGATTTCCGCCTCCATCAATTAAAAGTGTTGCTGAAGTTCGTCGTAAATAGTGACCCGTCTATGCGCTTGCATCGTTTAAATTTAAATAACTAGCTACTTTTTGGGCTACTGCGCTGACCGAATGTATTCCCATGACGCTTCGGTAACACTTTCCATTTTGGTACTTGATAAAAAATCGGTTTTCTGTGAAATTTTCAGGCCGCAGTGATGCATACTTTTTATACAGTTTAATGTAGTTTTGACCAATTATCGTAAAAGATCTAATTTGTCGGGTTTTACTGTCTGGGATTTTGATAATTATTACATTTTCTTTATCCTCAATGTCCATAGTCTTTATTTTTACCATTTCGTCGCATCGACAGGCGCCCGTAATCCCAATTAACAAAACAATTTGAAATATTTTTATGATTTAGTAGAGTATACTACATGCTTTGCAATATATTTTTTTTGCCTCTAATCCTAAATACAACTTATCTGGCGCTTCAAACAAAAATTTATCAAACTCATCTTTAGTGAAAACTTTAGACTTCTTTGTAGTATATCCTTCGCTTGTTTTTTACAGAAAGGCGCGTAACTTTAAAAATTTGCTTATATCCACATTTTTCTAATAACTAACTCGGATTTTATCATAGAGTATCGTGAAGACATTGTAGAAGATTTTCATTTATTCTCATTTTCCATTATATTAATATATGCCAGTAAAGCGTCTTCGGTAACTTGCCGTACTCCTCTTGTATCGCACCACTCTTGGAAGTGCTTGTACGCTAGCCGATACTTTATTCCGGACTTAAGGGTCCCCAAACGTGCTACTGCATCATTAGCCGCGGACTCAATTTTGTTTAGGTTTTTCATTTTCGCACTAAATTTGCGCTTGCGGTTGCAACAACAATAAGCTGTCTTTAATAATTACAAACAACTATCAAACAACTGTAACCAGGGAGACGCAAATCCCACCGACAACTTAATTATTTTAATTTCTAACATCTAGACGACTATGATAGTTGTCACAGTTAATTTCGAGTAAAAATAGCGTAGGAATTGTACTATTTATTGTTGAAAATTGCTACGTTTGAAGAAAAAATAGTATACTTATTCGGCAAAGAAGCGACTTTTCTTGACTTGCCCTCTATTACGGGCGTCACTTCGTTCGGCGCGTAATATCGGGCGCGTCAAGAAACGTCATGCTTCTCCGCCTCATAAAGTAATATACTATTATTTTAACTTCCCATGTTAGAAAAAATGATTAAATAAATTAAGACATGTTATAATAGTAAAAATCATGAATTACTAGCCACTTTAACTATTAATTAAACGAATAATAAAAATAACTCAACTAAGGTATTTGACTAAATTAAAAGTTACGTACAGGTCAAAAAGATTTATTTTGTGTAGAATTTGCAAAATGGTTAGAGAGTTACTCTATTGACCAGCAGATTAGTGTTCAATTCTAACCAGAGGTTTCCTTTTTTAGACAAAATTAAAAAATAATAGAAATTATTTGTAATTTATTCTTATTCCATTCTAATAAAACGGAAGTTCAAAATAAGGTCCATTCGCTTAGCTCGGACATATTTTGACAGACTCATAGCTGGAAACCTACAACCATCAAGCAAAAAGACAAAAGTGGGAATGTAAAGGTAGTGGGGACAAAAATATTGTTTACATGACAGGAAGTGCCATCTTGAGAGGCCACTTTAAACAAGGAAAGACAGTCTCTTTCCTTGTTTAAGAAATCAAATTTAGTTTGGTTATGTTAGTGTTTGTCCCAACTGTCACATGAAATTTTATTTATATTGAAGTTTTTTACCAATTGTGTCACATTTTAGACTATTATCGTTAATATTTAATTAAAACTTTCTCGTCTGAAAAATATTTTATAGCTATTGTTAATAAGTGTCGGAAAATTTAAATTTAGCGCCTTTGAATTTCCGGATATGTCCGCCATCAGAGGCCACTTTTTTGGTCTCCTTTTCATAACGATTAGATTCCCTCTTTTGTCTTTTTGCTCGATGCCTACAACACAAAAGTTCCTATCTCACAGTTTTAACAGCTTAAATAAACTTTTATTATAGACTCTTTAATTGAAAAAAGAAGAATTATTACAAATAGTGGAAGTGTATACTAAACCCATAAAATTGTGTGCAGTATATATTTAAAAATATATTTCAGTTATAATTTAACATATTCTAGTAAATCTTTGTATTAATCAAGCTGTTTATTTTATTAAATACAGTTCTATTGTTGTTCTGTAAGACGTTAATACCTAGTATAACGAGTGAATTCGTGGAAATTACTAATTTTTGCTTTGTTTGTTATAGTATCACATACTTTATTTGCTAAATTCTCTTTGCATAGGGAAGTATACTTATTTTGTAAGATAATAAAATCAAAGTTTATGTTGATTCCATCCTAGTAAAACGTCAACAATAATTAAATATACCTACCTTAAGACCTTTTCTGGTTTACTGATGACTGCTTAATTTTGTGGAATTTATTTCCTCAAAATATTTTTATTTTGTACACTACTTATTTATGTAGTGTACAAAAGTTTATTATTTGATATCAATATATTATATGGTGCAAATAAATAAATATTGATTGTCGGTAATTCGTAAAGTTCTATTTTATTTACGTTTGTTTTCTATAAATATTGGCTATGAGTACGTGTGCTTGGTTGAATAGTAATTTCCAGCCACGTCTAGTCTGTCAAAAAGTAACTAATTTCGAAAAAATAATTACTAAATTCACTAGACAGTTTGGACTGGGAATAGCGAACCGACTATAATTCAAATTTAATTCAAAATTAATATTTTCAAATTTATTGTAGATACAGTTCTACAGTCATCAGTTTTGAATTCAAAATAATCTGGTGAAGACTGTTAATGTCAAAATCATCACTAAATTTTCAGTGTTAATATAAATTCCTTACTTTTTTAAAAAATCTAGCTGCGGCAGCAAAATATCAAACGATCATCTAGAAGTGTTTTTGCATGGTAAACAGAAAAGAACAATTCGTGAAAATGGTTTTAATGGTAAAGAAAAAAGTGCAAGTTGTTTGCTGACATGTGAATGGATTATCAGGCAACATGATTAGACCAAAATTTGTAAATATGTTTCCAAATAAACCGACCAAATTAAGATTTCCAATTAAGACACGAAATAAAAATCAGCTTTCAGGAAGTAGAGATAGCCATAAATTCACTCAAAAATAGAAAGTCATCAGGACCAGACGGACTAACCAACGAGTTTCTAAAACACGAAGAAGAAAGTATAACATTAGAGATGACAAAACTTACACAAAAACTAATATTGCACGGCAAGATACTGGACGGCATAGAGAATCGGCATAATGATATCAATGTTCAAGAAAAGAGATAAAGAAGACCCCAACAATTATAGAGGTATAAATCTACTTAACACCGCAAATATTATGTTATGCAGACAACGTCGCATTAATAGCATTAATAAATTAAAGCCAGTAAAAAGGCGTTTTATGGTATTTATGGCGTGACCAAACATTCGTTTTGATCGTCTTGCTTTATCACTGAAAACTGGAATATCTGCCTCACGTGATATGCGGGGAAAACACACGAATCAACCTAACAAGATGCCAGTGGAAATATTGCTGAACATAAAAAATCATATAAACAGCTTCCCAAAGCGGAGTTCTCATTATAGCCGGGAATAAAATTATTTCAAGTTTTTTCTGCGTGCAGAGTTAAATATTTCGAAGATGCATGAGCTGTATTTAAAGAAGTATGAACATGAATTTTTCCAGGCTTGTAAATGAGGGGAAGAAGCCCATCCAAAAGTTACCTACGACTTCTACAATCGCAGTTTTGTATTAAATCATAATATTAGTTTCGGAACTCCGATGTCTGACATATGTCAAACTTGCGACAGATTACAAAATCTTATACTTGCCGAGATAGATCCTAAAGAAAAAAAAAGCATTTCTGACTGAAAAAGATTTTCATATTCGTAAATCTGAGGTGTTTTACAAAAAATTAAAAGAAGTTACCATTCTCAGTAAAGAAGATGAGTCCATCGAAGTATTATGTTTCGACTTCCAGCAGAATTTGCCTTTACCCCATGTTCCAGCAGGAGATGTGTTTTACAAAAAAGAAATTGGGCACGTCAACTTTTTACATGTATGATGAGCAGACCGCTAAGAAAGGAAGTAACAAAATCATGTCCTTTCAAAGTCACAGAACAAAAATCAAACGTTAGTGAAAGTCTGTATACTTTAGTAAATGTAAATAAAAAATTAATCAAATACATCACCAATACCCCGAACCACGACACAGTTTTCTACCATCTGATAGGTCATTTGAACTCATAGAAAAAAATAAAAGGAAGAAGGAAAGAATATATCTACCGTCAGAATGGATAAAGTTAGTTAAACAAACTTTGTTCAAAACAAAAATTTAAGGTAGTTCCTATAGACCAAGAGATGATCCTAAACTTTTCTGACCAAACAACTCTTTAAATCAGCCACCAAAGGGGCAAAAAAACAAAAGTTTGCTATATCAACCTATAGATTAATGAGTTATATATAAAAAATTATCAGTTCATCGAATGTTCTGTAAGTTCGGGATTTGCTATTTCCACAAAATTTTTTATGAACCCAAAAGAAGATATTGCATTCGCCATGCCTAATAATAAAGCATACTCAAAGCACTTGGACATAAACCCTAAAAAAATTTAAGATTTAAGAGACTTAATACGAAAATATGTACCTTTAAATGACCAAGGTTATTAAACCGCATGTTTGAAAATATTACTGATAATGAAGAAGAACCAAATTTTGGAGATGTAAACGAAGATCGTGATGAAGGTAGTGTTAGTGACTTCTTATGTTTAAAATAATGATTTGATTATTATATTTTCATTTCAGTGAAATACGTATCATTTGCAATAAAAAATCCAAAACAATACATTGCTTTATTTTATTTTTTAACACGTGGGATTTTTGGAACAAAAAACAGGCAAGTCCATTTTTTCAAAACAAAATTTTTGAATGAAATGAATATGAATAAAAAGTAGTGATTGGATAAATATGGCTTGTCTAATGTTCGTCTAGAAGGAATAATTTAATTGAGTATCATTTTCATCTCAAAAATATTAAGTTTTTTTCGATTTCCCAACAAATTAGAAAAGTAGAGTTGCTCGGTTATTGTACCAATGTCTTTTGTCATTGTCAATTACACTATAAATTAACGGGAAGTGAAGTATTCGAAACATGAAAAATACAAATTATATACCTTCCAGTTATGTGAGTTTAATTGTATTTGTAAAACAACGAACATAATAGCCGACATTATTTAGTAGAAGATACCACCGTGTAACTGAATATTCATTATTTGGATATTTTTATTTTATTTTATGGATATAACTCAGAAAATTACTTCGATATTAGAGACAGATATCAGTTCCCGCCCATGTAATTTAGAATTCTTGCCCTACATCACAATTATTATCGATATTACCGTGAATATATTATTCATTATCGTTCCTATAATATACCAACTTGATTATACTCTTGTTTATTCTGTCCTAATTAATAGTTTCTACCAATTCAACTTGATTGTTTATGAATAAATGATCGGATTTAGTGACCTTGCCGTGACCTCTGACAGGGTTTATAGACCATAAAGCGACAACGAAAGGGATATTTAAAGCTAAGCCGGAATGGAGAGATTTGTATTTTTAGATTTAATTTGGCTATTCGTAGAACTACATTGTATGTTTACACATTTTGTTATCTGATCATATATCTATTCAGCAGAGAATATGTTTCTTAGGTTATTAGACAATTTAAAATGTAATGATGAGGCTCCAATCCTCCCATAAATTAAAGGAAGGAGGTCCTTTGAAAGTAGCTGGAGCTTCTAGTAGATAGATCTTGAAGACTCAAGTTTAACATCTTAAGATGATTAGTCAGATCTGTTATAAAAGCTACTGCCTTAAGAATTCTGGATCCTTAAACTTCTCTTCCAGTTCAGTTGTGTCAGATGAAACGTATTTGTTGAGGAATGCAGGGATTTCCTTTCTTATGGCAAAAAATCGTTCCATGCACTTTCCTACACTCAGCAGCCTTACATGGTTGTACATTAGCAAGTCTCCATACTCAGCCTCTGTTTCCACTAAAAACTGCTTAAGTTGCCTGTGTAAAAGAGATCGATTTCCACCTCTAATCATATTTATAATCTTAATCACGGTTTGGAAGACTTGATCTTCCTTTACTGATTTTCCACATAAAGCTCCCTGATATATAATACAATGAATTGTTGGGCAAGTGACACCATTTTCTCGAAGCAGACCCACTAATCCAATTTTTTTACCTGTCCTTGATGGGGCCCCATCTGTTGCTTGGCTGAATATTTATCAAATCCTCCAATTCTGTCAACTGTTTTCTTCACAGCCTCATAGATGTCTTTTCCTTTTGTTGTTCCATAATGAGGACAAATATCAAATAACTCCTCTTTACTGGTAAAATCATCAAAAGTAGTGCGCACAAATATTAACAGCTGACTAACATCGGCTTGATCAGTGCTTTCATCCAAACAAAGTGAAAAATATGAACTTTTCTTAACCAGGCTAAGCATAGATTTTTCTACTTGCTCACCCATAGCAACAATCCTTCTTTGTATGGTTTGATGTGAAAGTGGCACTGATTCAAATTTCTCCGCCATTTTAGAATCACCGAAAGCTTTGGCCATTTCAACAGCACATTTTTTTATCAAATTGCCATCAGTGAAAGGTTTTTTTTGCCTTTGCCAGCTCAAGCGACACGGCATAAGATGCATGCAAAGAATGCGTTTGAGAGTGTAATATTTTACTGAACATACCAGTTTGCTGTTTAAGCTTTTTACTAGCTAGACTTTTTAAGCTACACTGTTGTGTACTGTCTTCTCACATTATATTCTTTAGGCATTGAAACGACATTCATGCACACTGACCACTGCAACTTTCCATTATTGTTAGCAATCAAGTAATCACTCTCCCAACTTTCTTTGTAAATTCTGTTTTCACTATCAATTTTCCGTTTTACTAGTTTTATACTCATTATTGTATAAGAGGAATCAAGACAAAGAATTAATCAAGTTCACTGTTCACTAGCAACGTAATAACCGACTAGCCTACGTGTCAGTAGCACACTGGCTCGATGGCTGCTGGCGACGGATGGTAAGCAGTGGGAGGTGTGGCCTGCGTGAATTGTGATGCGCAGTAATCAGTGCAGTTCTCATAGTGGTGGAGGACGATTGTGTTCGTTCCACTACACGTCCGAAATGCGAGTACACGTCCACGCAAAGCGGCACGCGGTACAGTACTTGTGATGTAAAAACACTGCTAAACCATAAAATATAAAATAAATTAAAAAATCTGTTTTCACAGTGGCAGCATTTAAAGAAAATTTATGCTTTTCGAAAATCTTACGTGGATCACAACAAATAGCCTAGCGGGCCCACAGTTGGACAACCCTGATCTGGACCATAACCTTTTCTAATTTTAGCATTATTTATAGCGTGTCCTACCTCGCATTTCATAATTTCTGAGCCGCCAGTCCAGTTTTGGTAAAAACTCTGATATATACAGCTCCCATTCTTTTCTTATTTGGTGCTCATTTAAAATAATTTTGTTATTATTGTCAACGAGTACAAAGAGAACTTGATTTTTAAATATGTTGCTCATTTCTTTTAGTTTCTTCTGCACATTAAATAAGTCGTGTTTAGATATTACATCCTCCATTTTGTCGCACGTTTCTCACAAATAGACTGGCAGGATGCCTTACTAACACTATATGGCTAAACAGAGACATTAACACCAATGTATAAGGCCAGTGTAAGATCAATCATGACATATGTCTCAGAAATAAGAATTGGAAGAACAAGTATCGAACGACCGCGCAAAAGATGGAGTGACACCCTTCCATAAGTGCTATGTGTTGCTAAGTGATAGTGGTAATTAAATCACGAATGTAGCAAGCCTTGTACCTGGCTACCTACATTAGGAGAGTTGAAAATCTTTCGATTCCAAGCCTTACTTCAAAGGACTTTTGATGGATGTATCTTCATAGGTTGGGTTCTTCACAGTGACCGTTGAATGATGAGGATTCTTGGGTTGAGCAAATACAGCTCCAGAGAAATAAAAGCACTTGTGAAGTTAACGATTTATAATTAAAATATTTAGAGTAGAAAGGCCCAACGCGGCCGTACGTTACTATACAATTCCAAATAAACTTTCTTTATATATATATATATATATATATATATATATATATATATATTATATATATATATATATCCGGTTTTTTAGGCGTTACGCCCGTCCGGTAGGGATCTATGGAGGAGTATCACCGAGCCGCAAGCCCTTATCTCTTGCCGTACTGCTCCACCATAGGCCGATCAGATCCCAGCATATCCTAGTCTAAGCCGCAGATTCATCTAGAATTTTAAACTGCTGCGTTAGACTTTTTGTTTTCTGTACACCGAGCTGGGGCTCGATCCCACATCCACTGAACCATTCGACAGTGAAGCGAATGAGAGGCAGCCGCACAGCCCGCTGAGCTATCTGACCGACAACTTTCTTTATAACATACATGAAAACACCGGTCTGATACTGCCCGATTTCGCGGAGCGAAGTACTTGATACGTGAATTGATAATTTACTACTCGATACGTGAACTGATAGATTACTAGTGTCGTGAGATAGATGTGAAAAATATTAAAACAGCCAGACTCCAGACTGGCGGATGTCGCGTAGAAACTTGTCCAAGTGACTATCCTACTATAATGTTTTTATTAATTCTAATTTATTGTTCTTATTTTAATTTACTAAAGGTTCAATATTTATAACCCTTACAAACTTAATTTATTTAAAGTTTATTTATAATAATATATCTTACAATAATAATTTATTATTACGATCGTTACATTTAAATACCCGATCGCGATTTCTTCTCTGACTGATTTTGTTTACATCAAAATTTATATTGAAATATAAATTGCCGGTGGCCCAAACTTCCCTCGAGTGGACGACGACCTTCTCGAGTAAAAAATAATCCCATGGATGTTGACCTGAATTGCCTCGAATGAACTGGAACCTAGACTAGTTTTTTTATAGCGGCCTATTTCCAGAAAGTTCGATTGTTGTCTTTTATATCGGAGGGAGCCCATCGTGTCAGGTAGGTTTTACCTGGAATTTCTCCCATCAGGTCCAATCTACAACATATAAAAATTAAAATATTTACAAGACATATTTATCGTAACACTACACTAGGAAAAGTCTCTAAAGATTTATACACAACTTTAATTACATATAAGTAATTACATTTTTATTTTATATTTTAAAACTAATATGTTCATTTCTGGAACAAAGGTATTAATCCGCCAATGAATGAGCAAAATTGCTTATAAAGAGGAAGAAAAAGAAGAGAAGAAACCTGTGTATACAGATGTCTTGAGTAAAAATCTAACTTAATTGGCCTATAATGTATCACATTTCATGTTCCTATGAGAATTTACGATCCCTTAATTTATTTTACGATTTCTCATATTACGTTCGTACGTACCATCACTATGACAATAGTTTTTCTAGTAAACGTGTTGCTTGTTAGTATAATGCATCTCCTTTCCAGCGCATTGTGTTTTATATAATCCCTAGAAACATACAACAATGTAAATAATCACAGTAATTAATCAACATTCATTACGGAGCTATGCATGCGAAGTTGAGAAAACAACTTAATTCTGAAATATAGTCGTAAAATATATTCTGTGGAATGTTACTGTACTTCTTTGTATATAGGCGTGGGCGAAATCCCAAAAAGTGCTTTAGTTTTTAATAAATCCATAACTATCTGGCATCCGAGTAAACTTGGTACAACATTGTTTTAATTTAATCATTGTGACGTTCTTTGCAAAAATCCCATTTGTCGTCAATTACAACATTGAAGGAAATAAAAAAAAAAGTTATTTGATTGAACAATATTTGCGGTTTGCGGAAATTTTCAAATTAGTGATTTAATATTTTGTTGATTACACACATTTCACAATATAAATAACATTATTTTTTCCTTTGGTTTTTTAACGAAGGTCATTTTTTTATTCGACATATGTGGTTTTTGCAGGCGATTTTTTACAGGCATACACACCTATGAATATGCTATGCATATTTTATTGTATATATATATATATATATATATATATATATATATATATATATATATATGTATATGTATGCATTTTGTATATCTCTTTCACAGGACTTTTGTGTCTTATTTAATAATGAGACTGTCAGTATTTAAAAGATTTGATACGGTTCTTAATCAAAGCCAATGTATTTTCTGCTATTTTATTTGGTCTGAATGCTTGCCCCGTTTATCCTTTGGTGCTGATCCACTATTAAAGAAAACATGTCTTTATCTGTAGCATTCGAAACCTTTCATATGTTACTTGACTGGTTCGTTGGGAGCATGTTTCGCTCTAAATCCAAATTGATGGTTAGCCTTCAAATTTGGTTCTATTTTCCATACAAGTAATTTTTCTACTTTGCCATAGCAGGGAATAAGCTAATAGGTCTGTAAGATGTTTTGTGCTCAGCAGGTTTTCCTGGTTTAGAGATTAGCATAATTTGGGATACCTTCCACAAAAGGGAAAATATCCCGTCTTTAAAACAACGTTGTATATTTGTGTCAAATACCTCAGTGTATGGATCTTGTGACTTGGTTAACGGTAAAATTGGGGTTTGCAGAAATATTGGTACATGGAACGTCAGAAGTATGTACGAGCCTGGGAAAATTCACAACGTTATACAAGAGATGCAAAGATTAAACATCGATATCCTAGGCATCAGCGATACAAGATGGTCGGGTGCAACGTCTCGACAAGCAACGGTATGATCTATTTCTCAGGAAATGAATACCCACATCACAGATATGGTGTAACAATTGTCGTTTCAAGAAGAATGACACAGTCTGTCACTAATTTTTCGCCAGTGTCAGACAGGATCCTGCTCCTACAACTGCATACAAAAACTGCAAAACTTAATATTATACAGGTATATGCCCCTACTGCAGATAAATCAGATGAAGAGATTGAGCAGTTTTATGAACAAATAAATCAAGTTCTTAAAGTCTACAAAGCCAAAAGATGTTACACTTATCCTTGGAGACTTCAACTCCAAAATTGGCAAAGGAAAAAGCGGAAAAAATGTGGGAGAATATGGTTTAGGGGCAAGAAACGACAGAGGAGACAAACTTTTAGAGTTTTGTCAAGAGAATGATATGATAATTTCAAATACATTCTTTAAGCTACCCAAACGAAGACTATACACATGGACGTCCCCTCAACACACTAGGGAAAAAACAATTAGGAATCAGATAGATTATATTTTAATAAATGAGCGATACAGAAACTGTATAAGATCAGTTAAGGCTTATCCAGGCGCAGATGTTTCTTCAGATCATAACCCCCTGATAGCGCGGGTACACATTAGACTCAAAAAACCTTCAAATAAAACAAAAATAGATCACATAGATACCAGCCGCTTACAAGATCCAACAATTAAAGAAGATTTAAAACAACATATCAATGATAACTTACGAATGCTTTCTACAAAGACAGAGAACACGCATGTAGAAGACAAGTGGCAAGATGAAAGAGAAAAAAGGACGAGAATGGATAACAGAAAAAATTTTAGGTCTCATGGAAGAGCGAAGACAGTTGGCAGGGAAAATGCAGCCAAAAATATAATGAAGTAAACAAACAAATCAGAAAAGAAATAAGAACTGCAAAGGAAAATTTTTATACAAGAAAATGCGAGGAAATTGAAGAACTACATCTCAAACATGACACTTTTAACTTACATAAAAAGATAAAGGAACTGACAGGTACACAAAAACGAAAACATCCCAATCTCCTATGCAACGCAAATGGTGAAATAATAGCCGATCTACAAGAAAAGCTTAGGACCTGGAAGAACTATGTAGAAGAATTGTTCGACGATGAAAGACAAGAACCTAATATAGATAACTTGCAAGGCGACGAAGGACCAGAAATAACTAAAGAAGAACTATTATACGCTATAAAAATAATGAAAAATGGTAAATCACCGGGTCCAGACGGGCTCACATCAAACTTCTTAAGCTTGTGGAAGGCGAATCAGTGAATATTCTACTCGACCTTTTTAACTGCATCTACAAAAGAGGAGAAATACCAAAGGAATGGCTACTTTCAACTTTTGTAACCTTACCAAAAAAGGCAAATACAAAACAGTGCACTGACTACCGCACTATAAGCTTAATGGTGCATACATTAAAAGTATTCATCAAAGTAATCCACTCAAGAATTAACAGAAAACTAGATGCAGATATTAGTAATACTCAATTCGGATTTCGGAACGGGCTTGGAACAAGAGAAGCACTATTTGCACTTAACGTCATATGCCAAAGATGTCTAGATATAAACCAAGATATATATATATATATATATATATATATATATATATATATATATATATATGTGCTTTATTGATTACAACAAAGCGTTTGATAAAGTTCGTCACGATCACGTAATGAAACTGCTAGTAGAAAAAAACTTGGATAAAAGGGACATTAGAATTATCTCTAAGATTTACTATAACCAGAAAGCAAATATCCGAATAGAGCAAGAGACAACGGAGGAAATCGAGATCAAGAAAGGCGTAAGACAGGGTTGTATACTCTCACCGACCTTATTCAATCTATACTCCGAAGACATTATAAACACAGCACTTTCGGATCAAAATATAGGTATTAAGATAAATGGCATCCGAATAAACAACTTGAGATATGCCGATGACACGGTACTAATCGCAGAAACTTGGGAAGATCTTCAAATACTAATTAACAAAATAGTAGAATGCAGTGAAGAACACGGATTATCACTTAACATAAGCAAAACAAAAATAATGCTAATATCTCAATCACCACAAAACTTCCCTGACATAACCGTGCATGATCAAAGAATCGAACGTGTAAGAAGATATAATTACCTGGGAACTGATCAACGAAAATAATGATTGCTCTGAAGAAATCAGAACCAGAATAGAGAAAGCTAGAGCCACATTTACTAAATTGAAAAAGGTGTTCTGCGGAAGAGATCTAAGTCTAAAACTTAAAATTCGCCTTTTGAGATGTTACGTTATGTCAGTTCTCCTCTACGGGATGGAAACATGGACATTGAAAAAGATCGATACCAAAAAGATAGAAACATTTGAGTTGTGGATGTATCGTAGAATATTAAGAATACCCTGGACAGAGAAAGTAACAAATGTGGAGGTTTTGCGGAGAGTGCGGAAAGAGAAAGAGCTGATACTTACTGTTAAAAAGCGCAAACTACAATATTTGGGACATGTTATGAGGGGAGATAAATACCAGTTGCTGCAATTGATTATACAGGGAAAGATAATGGGAAAGAGATCTATAGGAAGAAGAAGGCATTCATGGTTGAAAAACTTGAGAGAATGGTACAATTGCACCAATTACCAACTGTTTAGATCTGCAGCATTAAAAATACGCATAGCTTTGATGATAGCCAAACTTCGGAACGAAGACGGCACTTGAAAAAGAAGAAACAAAAATTGAAATGCCCTCAAGACTTCTCAAGACTTTTTAATTTCTATAAAGTTAACAATTTTGCTTCCTCTGATGCTTTTTCTTTTAAGTATAGTGTTTTTACGATAATACGTAATTCAGTATTCTATTTCTATGAAATATAGTTTAAAAGTTTAATTTATAGAAATTCTATCCTTACTTTATTAAAACAACATGCTTTATTATTTACACAACCTTGTAAAATTGTTGTAGTAACTATTAGAATACTTAGATATTGCAAAAAGCGAAAAGATTTGTAAAAAAATGAAAAAATAACGAAAAATACAAATTATTCACACTAAACAAGGTTTGTTTGAAAGGTGAAAATGACAGATGTCAATAAAATCTACGTCATCACTCCGGCAGTCCATTTTTTTATAGCTTTCTATAAATCAGTCAGTGGCTTCTTAATATATTGTTCCTAAGATAGTTTTGAAGTTCATTGTTTTTATTAGCAATTTTTGTTTAATTTTCGGAGGCAGTTCTTGAAGTTTGCTAGTTGAGATTTGGCTTGGAGTTGTGTCCCATATCACTTTCTGTATAAATCTTAAAAAATGTTCCACTGTATTCTCTATTTCATGATTGGGTTTTAGAGGAATACAGAGGTCCAACAAGTTATCCAGATATTCACGAAAATGATTTCAATTGATGTATTTGTTGCCTAAGCTTGGCGCTAGTTCCTTTTGTATTGTGTCAGTTCTGATTAAAATTAGAATTCTGTTGTAAATTCCAAAGTCAACAAGATTAGGGATTTTAGCTGTGCCGGTTAACCAATAGGTTGGTTCACCTGTTGATATAAAAGACCTTTGTTTTTTGTTGCTTTTATTAGTTGTCTACCTTTTGCTATTATTAATCTGGATCCCATTGTGTATGCTTGGCATTATAATCACCAGCTGCAATAAATCTGTTAGCAAGTGTATTAACAACTGCTCATATTATTCGCTGGTTGTTAAGTGCCTTGGTGGGCTATATATTGCAGAAACTGTTAGTAAACCATGCCAGTTCTCTATGCTTTTATTGGTTGCTTTTATGTGACATTGGTTTAGTTCGTGATGCTTGATTATCGCCCTAATAATAATTGCCATTCCTCTGTGTGCCGTGCCATCTGGATGATTTGTGTTGTAGCTTGTATAGTTGAAATCTTAAAAATAGCTTCAATGTTTAAAATGGTTTTCAGAAACAAGCATAAGCTTTTACTCTTGTTACATGTTTTTCTAGCCCGTTGACATTGTATACAGCTATTTGAAGCAACTTAATCATTTTGATATTTGGCCACGACAGTGATAAGAAGATTTAGTATTGGTAAAATACTGAAAACTTTGTTTTCAAACTTCCACAAAATTTATTTTAACTCTTATTACTACAGCTGTTTCGGCTGATTGCTTTTCTCAAGTGATCTATTTTTGGCATGCGTTTACAATTTATAGTCTCTGATGAAATAGGTTGAGGAGGGGAGAACTGTTTGTCTTAAGTTGGTCATTTAGAATTATATCTGTGTTTTTTAATTTGTTGATTTCCATAGATTCTAACAAAGATAGCTTAAGGCTTTTATTTTGAATGTGAAGAATTTTAAATTTGTCATTAAAAGAATGATTATGATCTAAACGGTGAAGTGCGTATGTCGAATCTATTTTTCTATTATTAAAAGCCCTTTTATGTTCTGCTATTCGTTTATTAAAGTTCCTACCAGTTTGACCGATGTAAGTTTTTGGGCAGTTATTAAAATTATTTCCGGTTCTATTGGTCGTAGGAAGTTCTTTTTTTTTAAATGTGTGTTTTTTGACCAGCTTTCGAATGGTATGCTTAGCTATTTTGTATATTCAAAAACAACCGAGATATTCTAAATGTTTATAAGGCGAAAAAGTGTACTTCGTTTATTAACAATTTTCAATAAGTAAATTACAATATTTTTTTATAATTTTAAGTATATGATAGTTGACGACCAAACGAAGAAAATGAGCCCAAAATGGGCATCCTAGTCGCCACCCAGCCAGCTGTACGTCCATTCAAAAATGACCCTTTTTTTAAAAAACGGGATAAACAATTAGGATTTTGCAAAAACTACTCGACCGATTGCGCCCATCTTTTGCACACAGTTTAAGTACTTGAAAACCCATAATTTGATAAAGTTTTGAATGAATTTATACATTATTGAAAAAGTTATAAACAATTGTAAAAAACAATGTTTTTTGGACTAAATTTGCAATAACTTTTTTATTTATTTATGGCTTTCAATTTAGCAAGTCTTAAAATCTTCGTCAGTTCTCGAGGAAAAAATCATCTGTGGACCATTTTTCTCCAACCCTCGTGGGTTTTTCGCAATATTGAATCGAACGAAAAGATACCACTTTTTTGCAAAAAAGTTTAAAATAAACAATTTTCCAACCAAAAAAACGTTACTCACGAGATGAGACACTGTTTGCATAGGCTTCCCCAACACTTTCCACCTGGAAAATCGCGTCCAGTAATTTTTCGATTTCAAAAACTTTATTTTCTCGGTCTAGTATTTAAAATGGTTAACTTATGTTATCGTTTCAAGTCTTGTTTACTAACCACAGTCTACATACCTTACAACAATAATAACTTCTTTATAAACCAGCCTTCTACTGTTTACAAAAATACCATCACATTCTGCAAATTTTCTTGAATATTTATATTACGTACTTTCCCATTACTCGTTTTTTAAACTTCATAGAATTGTTGATTGCAATTATATAATTTATTCATAATTATTAGTATACAGATTCGGATATTCCTGTTTGAACTCATTCAAGGTTATTGGATTTTTATCTGTACAGTAGTTTTTGATACAGATAACTTTTTTATATAAATTAAATATTCATAACAATATTTAAAACATGCCGCTTTAGTAAATCTACTTTGATTTTCATTTTCCCGTTGCGTACACTACGCAACAGTTGATAGTTTTTGTTTGTTGCACTTTAATGAATGTTTGTTAGTTAATTCGACCACGCTGATTAAGAATATTATGTAAGTAGTTTTTCTTAATTGTTAATACCTTTATCGTATAATTGATAATTTAATCGTTTGATCTATTAACTTTTACTAAACAATATTTACCTTATAATATCTAATATTAAAACTTTCATTATGCCAATTTTTGTATTTAACCCCTTTTTGTAGCCGCTTTTTTCGGTTCTACATACGCTTCTGGTATGTCTGGATATGGGGCTATAAGGTGGCATAGAATAGTGGAAAATATTTTATACGTTACATTTAGGAACATAATTCATCTGCGATTAGAGCATTCAAAGATAGCTCCTTTTTTCTGTATGGTGCAAAGTATTCCGACATTCCAATCACTAGGGAAGGATTTCTGTATCCATATTTCTAATATCAGCTGTTGTAGTGCCATTATGGTATCGTGGCAGTCTCCTTTATATAGTTCAGCTGAGAAATTATCTATTCTGGGTAATTTATTTTTGTCTATTTTTTCTACTTAGACTTCTTCAAAGCTTTCGAGCTTTCGACCTTGTTCCAAAACGTCGATTACTAGTGAAATTGGATCACTATGGTATCCGCGGAAAGTTAAATATTTGGATTCAAGATTTTTATCCGACAGATGCTTCAGGATTAGTGTTGGGGAAGACCACTCACTAGATAAGCCAGTCAAGAGTGGAGTCCCACCAGGAACAGTACTTGAACTGCTACTTTTTGGTATCTACACTAGTGATCTTTCGCTCATTGTATCCAGTAAGGTTTCCATTTACGCGGATGCTACAAAATTATATGTGAATCCAACTATTAACCAACATGTACTTGATGCAATATTCGAATGTTCCTCAGAATAGTTCCGCTTAACATTGAAAAATTCGTTGTTTACACATCGACAAAAATACCCCATCACTATCGTACTTTATTAATGGACATCCCTTAAACTCTGTAACACCCCACAACGATATTGGAGTGAGAATTAATAGTGACTTAAATTGGTCTATAGTGTATTTTTATGTATGAGAGAGTAATAAAACAATAAATTATGTATGCAAATCCCTAAACTGTTGATACGGGTGACTCAATGAAAAACAGATATTTGTCAACAAGTTTACAGAAGTATATAGGAAAACAATTTTAAATTGAGTATGACCACCAGGTATAAAGGTTGGAGCAGAATAGAATACAATAGTTGTGAGGGTTACTAATACCTAAATAAGGTTGAAAGTGTAGGAGTGATGGAGGTTAACAGGTACTAATGAATTTGCAAGAAATGTAAGATGTTTATTTTATTGGTTATATATAACCAATAAAAGTTTAATAAGTACCTACCTATTTGCAAAATAAAGTTTAATTCTTTAGATAAAATAAAACGTTTTATTTTATCTGGAATGAGTGCATTCCACGAAGTAAGGGTTTCAACAATCAAACATTTAATTCTTTAATTCCAGGAATCTACGACAGTAATTGACTAGATAATTACCTTCTAAACTTATTCCACAGAAAATGTGATAGTGGGTTTTTCCATTTTGTAGGAAGGTCCAAGTGGCATATTCAAAATTCTTAACAGTTCACTAAAAGTAGGTACTTCAGTTGCAAGGTGCAGTTTATTGTGTATACTAGTGTTATGGAAAATTTGGAAGTGCCGTGTAAACGCCGAAAAATTGGTCCTTTAACAGTTAATGAAAAACATTAATTTTTAATTGTTTTAAATCATTTACAGACAAACGTTTATGTGAAAGTGTTGATGAGACCGTTGAGTTAGTTAGCAGTACACTTGGTGTTGGGAAATCTACGATTTACAGAGTTATTAAAGAAGAGAAATGTGGTATTTTTCAAATGCCACTTAATGCTCCAAGGAAACCAAAATTTCAAATAGAATATCATTTTAAAGAAGGACTTCGACGGAAAGTGCATGAATTCTTCTTTAGACAAGAATTTCCAACATTGGATAAAGTTCTTGTCTCAGTTCGAGATGATAAGGATTACCCAGAAATGAGTCGAAGTACGTTATGGAAACTTTTAAATGAAATAGGCTTCCGCTGGAAAAAGAATCCCAGAAAGTCTATTTTATTAGAAAGAAGCGATATTGTCATATAGAGAAGACATTTTCTAAGAACCATAAAGGAAATGAGAAACCAAAAAAGAAAAATATTTTATCTTGATGAAACATGGATCAACGAGGGTCATACACCAAATAAATTTTGGCAGGATGAAACTGTTACAAGTCAAAGGCACGCTTTTGTAAATAACTTATCTACTGGTTTAAACCCACCATCAGGAAAGGGACGCAGGTTGATAATAGTACACATTGGCAGTTCAGACGGTTTTGTTGAAGGTGGTTTATTAACTTTTGAATCAACTCGTACCGGTGACTACTATGAAGACATGAACGCTGATGTCTTTCAAGAATGGTTCGAACAAATGATAGATCTTCTTCCTAAGAACTGTGTAATAGTAATGGATAATGCAAGTTATCACTCCAGACTTATATAAGGACTGCCCACAACCAAGTGGTTAAAAAAAGACTTGCAGAATTGGCTGAGTTCAAAAAATATTACGTACCATCCCGGATCTATAAGAAAGGAACTTTATTCGTTGTGTGCCCTTCATAAAGAAAAATTTTAAAAATACGAAATTGATGAAATTGCCAAAAATCGTGGAATGACAGTACTTAGATCACCACCATATCATTGTGAATTAAACCCGATTGAACTGGTATGGGCACAGATAAAGAGTGAAGTTTCAAGAAAAAATACCACTTTTAAAATTCATGATGTTAAACAGTTGTTTTTGGAGGGCCGTAAATAATGTAAAAAAAGTTCATCTTCTGAATCTGATTTGGATTTGTAACAAGTAGCTGTAAGTTTTATATTAATATTTTTATTCATCTATTTAACATACCTTAGACGGTTTTAAACACTCTTTTTCTCTTTTGTAATTTTTAAAAATTAAAAAAAATGTGAATTTTTTAAAACCCTTTTTAATGTAGGCCAGTCAGTTCTAATATAGTGTGTAATAAAAGAGGTCACATTTGTTTACATACACATAACACTTTATAACACTGAAATAATTCATTTATTTTGTACAATTATTCAAAGTAATTTTTCAATTAATCTTGAGCACGCCCATGGAGAGGTCGAAGGTACCAGTTAAAATTATGCTAATTACTCTCTCGTTCATAAAAATAAACTATAATCACATAGTGTCGGTGTGTAAACGTGCCAACTCGAAACTGTTTTTGATTCGTAAATGTTTTACACGTATATCCCTGTCCAAACATGGACGACAGAAGGCTAAGAAGAAGAAGAAGAAGAAGACCTAATTAGGAAGATAGGCTATCCATGGCTCGTCTCAAAACATTCGAGCAGCGACGTCTTCGATGTGACCTAATTATGTCTTTCCGTATTTTAAAACATAATTTTGGGAACCTGAACACCATATTTACTTCAAATCAAGACAAATTAAAGAGGGAACAAACTACTGCAAGGTCCAGGGTGAACTTCTTGCCAAATAGAATTTGGTATCTAGAAAAATTTGGATAAAGACACATATCAGCAACTAAAACTTGTATTTTTAACATATTTAAAAATAAACTTGATAGTGCTTTATTTTATTTAGAGGATTGTGTTATTTTAGGACCGCGTTATTTATTTATTGTTTCAGAATTTCTGTATGATGTACTTAATTGTATCTTTATATTTGTTATTAGTTTTAAAATGATATTTTCCTTTGTTTTTTGGGCATAATAGGAGCTCGCTCCTCTGTCCTCATTTGTTATATAATAACAGTAATAATAATTTAACTTCAAGAACCGTTGGTCGTTCCTACATTAGCTACAACAAAATTATTTATAGAAACTGATTTGAAAGTTCTGGAAATTCTTTAATCTGTATGTTATTATCGTTTTCAAACAAATCTGTAACCAAGATCTTTACCACCACATTTAACTATTATTATTTCTTTGAAGCTATGCTTGTGGCATTTTAAAGTGATTACTATTTAAATGGGAATAAGCCACAATTAAAAAGTTCTCCTTCTTCAAGTTCCACTCCTATCAGAGATTGGAAATCATTCTGGCAATTATAATTTTAATATAAGGTTGAATGTTCGAATAATTAAACTTTGATAGTATACAAGGCAACTATCGAACACAGTGATTAATTAAATCTTGCCCAAGTACTTTCGATCAATAGATCATCTTCAGGGGCATTTCGTCAGTTGTGGCCTATCCGACATGAGTAGAATGTCATAAATAATGTAAATTTGGACATAACAATACAATACACAAAGACAAACAAACACTTTAAAATTTTTAAAAGGAGAAGCTACATGTTACATAGAAACCGGAAAAAGAAAACTTGTGGTAAGCTTATGTGCGGTATTTAGTAGATTTTATACCTCTATAATTGTTGAGATCTTCTTTATCTCCTTTTTTGAACATTGGTATCATTATGCTATTTCTCCATGCATCTGGTACATTGCAGTGCAATATAAGTTTTTGTATAAGTTTTGTGATCTCTAGGCTTAGACTTTCCCCGTGTTTTAGAAGCTCGTTGGTTACTCTATCTGGTCCTGGTGACTTTCTATTTTTGAGTGAATTTATGGCTATCTCTACTTACTGATAACTGATTTCCATTTCATGTCTTAATTCAGTTACGTTATTTTGTTGATTATCATTTTTCTTTTCTTTAAACAGTTCCGTCAGGTATCTTTCCCATTCGTTTGCTGGTATGTTATTGTATCCCTTCAATTCTGCCATTTCTTTCCTTTGGTTTCTTATGAATCTCCATATTTCGTTCTCCGTACTCTAGGAGCCGCTTTCCACCCTTTTTTTAAACTGCTGTCAGTATTCATTCTTTGTTCTTCTCACCCGTTGCTTTATTTCTTTTCTGAACCATGGTGTGTTGTTGTTGATTCTTCTGTTTAGTATGACTTTGCGTTTTTATGGAGCTTCTGTTGCTGCTTCTTCAATATTGTATTTAATTTTCTCCAGCTCGCGTTCATATCTTCGATGTCGTCTGTTTGTTTCAGCTGTATCTTCTGTACTAGCCTCCTTTGGTACATTTCTCTTGTAGAGTCATTCCACGGTGATTTAACATTGAATTTTTCCTCGGTGATTTCCTGTAGAAAATGTTTCGGTGTTATTTTCATTCTTATTTTTGCTAGTGCTAGTTTGTGTTCACTCCCTACGTCTGATGAGTTTAAAATTTGGATATCTAAAATCTGCTTTGGGTGGATTTTTCTATTAGTGACTATAAAATCAAATATAGATTTGTGCCTAATCACAGATTAGTATTATATAAAGTACAAATTACACAACCTAATTTTTAATGTTTCAGCGTTTATTATTTGTTCATCAAGTTGCTTCTTCAGATTGCAATAATTAATGATTTTGTTGTTTAGTAATACTGGTAATTTTCAAAATGGTTTCTTATTAGTACAATGTTATAAGGTCGAGAACTTGCTTTTCATTCCTCAATATAATTTTGACTAGCCTATTAAAATGTTTTTATTGGTAAATTATTTCGAATGTTATAATCAGTATCCCTTGAAAGCTTCACATAAATATTAAATATATATTTTTTTAATATTTATTCCTAAGTATTTTTTTTTTGTTGCAGGATGACAACTGAACATGCTTGAGAAAAGACCATGGTCAAAGTTGGTAGTTTTTCTACTGGGATTTGTGATATTGTTGTTATTATGGCACGAATTATCAACCCCTCGTTATATAGTAGTTCCAGCGTCCACTACAATATCTACACCATACACAGTATTGACGGAGGATGACACCGGTTTTCCTGAAAAAGTTCTCCATGTACCAGAGAACGATTACAACCAACTGATTGATCTCAACTTTAATTTTTCTATGATTAACTTCATTTGCAACGAAACCATTCCTCTGTTACTTCTAGTATTAGTGCATTCAGCGCCAGTAAACTTTGATAAAAGACAGACTATACGAGAAACGTGGGGAGAAAAGGAAGAAAACGTGAAAGTATTATTTATGGTTGGCAGTGTTCATTCCGAGCACTTACAGAAGATGATCGAAGCGGAAAACGTGTTGCACAATGACGTTATTCAAGGCAGTTTCGCAGATACATACAGAAATCTTACTTATAAGCATGTGATGACTTTGAAATATTTCGTTTACCATTGCCCTCAAGCCAAATATATCTTGAAGACTGATGATGATGTATTTGTCAACATGCCAACTATGAAAAATTTTCTGATCTACGATTTATCCCCTCATGGTGCTAGGAAAGGTTTATTTTGTACACCTAGATATAATAGTTTAGTCTTAAGGTCCTATAGATCAAAATGGAGGGTGTCTTTTTCGGAATATCCGGAACGGGTTTACCCGGCGTATTGCCCAGGGTGGGCGCTGCTCTACACGCCAGATGTGATATTTGCTATTTACAAGGAGGCTCAGAAGTCGCATTTCTTTTGGATAGACGACATCCACATTACCGGTACTCTTTTTAAGAAACTTAATTTTACTCATACCGATATTGAACCGTTGGTTTTATCTGAATCTAACTTATACAATATCGTTTATAGATCTTATAACGTATCTCAGCCGTTCCTTTTTGGGTCGGCTAATATGCTAGAAACAGAAATAAGGAAGCTATGGAATTTTGTTAAAAAGCGCGAAGCGCATAAGTTTATATTTAGTGATATTACTACAGTTTAACTTAAAAGATTTATAGAACATATTTTGATTGAAAACAATTTCAGATAATGAAAGACTTAAAGAAAGAATATATTTGGTATGTTTTAGATCTCTATTACCCCATAACCAAATAGTTCTCAAATTTAGTCAGTTTGCTGTAAAGCAGCGATTCTCAAACTTTTTTTTACATGTACCACTTATATAAATTCTGCGTCAATCGCGTACCACCTATTAAAAAAGTAGATAATAAAATTGTCTAATTTTGGCAAAAATGTATTTATTTAAAAAAGGGCATTATAAATGTTACAAAATAAAACTTACAGTCTGACCCAATCCAAAAATTCAGTGAGAAGAATGGTTCTGCATAGCTACAACAAGTAAATCGATATCAGGATCAACTGTGCTTAGTTTCATTCGTAAATTTGGATCAACATTAAGCCTACTGCGAAATTTATTTTTCAGTTGTAGCATAGCAGAAAATCCAGTTTCACACAGGAAGGTTGTCTTGAAAGGAAGTAAAAATAACAATGCTTTTTCTGATAAGGCTGGATATTCATTTTTAATATTTAGCCAGAATTCAGCTAATTCTAATTTAGAAAACTCTATTTTCAAGTCTCCATCACAAGATAGTTCTATTAAAGATTCTTTTTCATCGTGTTTTAATGATTCAGGAATGCTATCCAAAATAAATGGTTGTCGTATCCAAAGAAACTGAGCATAGTCTTCGTCAAAATATTCTTTAAAACTATCAATTAGCATTTGACAATGCTGTTTTATGTTAAAAATAAGATCATATTTAATCTTTATTTCATGCTCAACCACAAAATTTTCTAAATTGTACATTAAAAACACATGTACTTCAGAACGCAACTCGAATAACCTGTTCAACATTTTTCCTTTTGATAGCCATCTTATCTCCGTGTGTAGCAATAACTGAATATGATCACTTCCCGTTTCAGAGCATAGTTTTGAAAATAAACGCGAGTTTAAGGCTCGAGATTTTTTGAAATTGACTATCTGAACGGCTTCATGGAGAACATGTTTAAATTCATCGGGCATTCGCTTTGCTACCAAAGCTTCTTTGTGGATACTACAATGGGTAAAAGTACAATTTTCTGCAACCAGTTTTACTTTGGCAGTTACACCTCCGTATTTTCCTGTCATGGCTCGGGCACCATCCGAACAGAAACCAACGCATTGTTTCCAGTCTAGTCCATTTTTTAAAAAAATCATTGATTTTCTTGAATATTTCATCGGCAGTAGTTCGTTCCGTTAACGCCTCACAAAATAAGTACTCTTCTTCGATTTTGGTTTGAAATATATACCGCACATAAACCATAAGCTGAGCATAGTTTGTAATATCTGTGCTCTCATCAAGTTGTATTGCAAAAAAAATACTATTTTTTATCCGGTTTATCAATGCACTCATTGACATCAAATCAATCTTTAACATTTAATGCCATTATTTCAATCCTACGACATACGGTATCATTATATAATATAATAATATATAATACTAAGCTGTTTACCTGAATTCTATCCAAAAATACACGTTACCATATCTTGTGCGGCAGGCAGAACTAGTTCTTCGCCGATTGTATGCGCTTTTCCACACTTCGCAATTCTTAAATTCACGAGGAAGGCTGCCGGTGAAATTCGACATTAATTTTTTTGTGCCTCTCATCTCCGTTAACTTCCGAACGCAGTAATCCTTAGGTTTATTTTCCAACACTGAATGTTTTGTACTGAAGTGGCGTTTTAATAGCGAAGGTTTCATACACTGGTTAGAAAGAATTTCCGAACAGATTACACATTGGGGCCTTGGCTCATCATTTATATTCGTGAATGTAAATCCCATATTAATGTATTCAAGATCATATTTCCTAACCGCCACTTTTAGTTTTTTGATATAATTCTTTTTGTCATCACCCTGGATAGGCTCCGACTCTGAAGTGGGGCTGGATAGACCGGGATTTTCAGATGTTCTGTTGTCTCTTTTAAGCCACTTATCCGTTTTTTATATGCAAAAATTAACACGAATCAGTAACAGCAAATTACTCGTTTCGACAAAATTAACCACAACGACTGACGGCCACGAGGAAACTAATGACCACTGATGACGTGAATCAAGGGCGGTGGCAGTTTGCCGGGATTCCAGTGTTGCCAACAATGAATAAGACATTACGCGCTTGTGTTTCCAACTCGCAGCGTTGCCATGCACCACGTAAAAGATAACATTCGTTGATAAATTTGATTAAAATTCTTCGTTTCTTCTAGTTTATAGAGTACCACCTTAAAGTTCTTTGCGTACCACCAGTGGTACGCGTACCACAGTTTGAGTACGGCTGCTGTAAAGGCTATAGCCGTATAAGATTTGGAACCATTTTTATTTTGGGTTGGGCATTTGAAAGTACATATTTCGAACATCTTAAGCCAAATTTTTAGCTGTCTAAGTGGACCCTGGGGTCCCTTATCGCAAAAAAGTGTTTTTCGAAAAAAGTCCTGATCGATTCATTGTTATAAAAAATCTGGAAAAATTCACAAATATACAATTTAATGCCCAAAAACTCTCTGATTTTTTTTCAGATTTTTTGTATCAAAATTGGGTTCAGGAAAAATATTTGAGTTTTCAAAAAAATTTAGGTATGTAGGTAATTTTTGGCAAGCTTCTAAATTATTATTTTGCTAGTATTTTTTCTGTTCTTTTGAATGGCAGGGTTAGATTTTTCATTTTTTCTCCGGAAAATTGTCAAAATTCGAAAAAATCCATTTCTTCATGTTTTTCCCATGGTTTTAGCACATAACATCAAATGTGTGTCAATAAATAACGATTTTATATTCAAATTGAATGCAAGGTATAATATGAAAATAATACAGGTTTATGCACCAACAACAGACCATGATGAGGAAGAAGTGGATCTATTCTATGATGATATCGAAGCTGCTCTTAAAGGCCATCAAGGACATTTTACTATTATATGTGGTGATTTCAACACCAAAACAGGAATGAAATCCAACCCTACAGAAACACCACTGGGAAACTTTGGCTTGGATGGTAGAAAAACGTGCAAAATACTGTAAAGGTTCGTGCTGCGACATGAACTATTACAAATGAACAGTTTTTCAAAAAGAAACCATAAAAAGGATGGACATGGAAAAGTCCTAATGGAAAAACTCAAAAAAGAAATAGATTTTATTATCACGGACAAAAAACACGCCGTTAAAGACATATTCTAAACAGATTTGTTACCAGTAGCGATCATAGAATGGTATGAGGTAAAATAGAAATAAGCTTAAAGAAGGAGAGGTATAAGATGTTTAAAAAAAGAACAAATCAAAACCATGGATGAAACCATCAGATGTAGATAGTTTTCAGCAATGTATTTCCGAAATACTGGAAAGTCAAAACCAAGTCTGTCCTAGAACTCAAAAAAAAGAGGAGATTAGTCAAAATACTAGGCAACTAATACAGAAAAGAAGAGAGATGAGAAGCGAGACGGAAACTAAAGCTGACGAACTACAAAAATTAAATAAGGAGATATCCAAAGCTGTTAGATAAGACACTCGAAAGTACAACCAAGAACAAATCGAACATAACATTGAGAACAATAGAAGTATGAAAGTATTGAGAAAAAGACTAAGAACGAGGACAAGGCAGATAATAAAGATTAAAGATAGAAATGTTGATCTTACAACCAACAGAGAGGAAACCCTTAAAATAGTTGAAGACTCCTACACATTGCTGTACATAAGCCAACAAAAATAGCAGAGAAGATCAAGTACCAGAAATATTAACAAAGAAAAAGGGCATTGTCAACCAAGGATCAGAACTACTACCAGAAATCACAATGGACGAAATAAAACTAGCACTAAGAAAAGCTAAGAATAACAAATCTTCATTCGAAGACTGTGTAGTTACTGATGCAATTAAAATCGAAGGCACTTTAATAAAAAACCTTTTTAACATGTTCCTTTTGGACAGTAATATAACCGACAAATGGCACAATGCTGAGGTAATTCTATTACATAAAAAAGGAGATCACCGTGAATTAGAAAACTACAGATCTATAAGTCTTCTTAGTCACCTATACAAACTCCTTACAAGAATAGTAACGAATCGTCTTAACTATCATTAACGAATCATTAAAACGGTAATGGAAAAGACTATCGAATAATATCGACCACTCGTTCTGGAATAAAATCCTGGAAGCACTACAAGCATATCGCTTAAACTGTTTACCGTAGTACTAGAATATGCTTGTAAAAACATTACCTGAGAAGAGAAAAGCCTGAACATTGCCAGAACATCTATAAAAGATTAACAAATTTGAAATTCGCAGATGACATAGTTTTGTTCTCGGACAGCCTCAGGGAGATATGTAAAATGTTACATGAACTTCAGTTAGTGTGTGCCAGTGGAGTCTTAAAATAAACATCTCCAAAAAAAACATTCATGACAAACCTGTAATAAATAATGTTGTGGGGTGGTAAATAACTTGTTGTTGTAACTTAGTTGCCCATTTATTAATCACTGCTTGTACAATCTTTCACTATTAATTAATCTTAAATATATCAGTACTTAATTGACGCTGACGATAGATGATGCCTTACTGGCCATAGTGTCGGTATATTAATTAAGATCCCTGAGAGAATGATTGTTGGGGCTTTTATAGTAGTCCTTGCTATATCAGCAAATGTTTACTTATTAGTATGTCAAGTTTGTTCATGACCTACGCCAAGCATGTGGTGATCGGCAATAGTGCTGACTACCAATTCTAATTAGAGTATGTTATTTATGAATGTCCTCGAATATATTTATATAAACAAAATGTTAAATGTTAAACGGGTATGAATTATAATATTTTATATATGTGAATTCTAATATTTAAGGAATAACACCACAAACCTAGTACCTAGCAGAAATATCAATATTGGAGACAACGAAGTAGAGCTGGTGGAAAAATACATATATCTTGGACACGAAATAAAGATCACAAGAAACAACCAAACATACGAAGTACGAAGAAGAATAAACCTAGCATGGGCAGCCTATGGAAAACTCAAAGACATCTTTAAATGCGATATACCAATTTCTTTAAAACGTAAAACATTTGACCAATGTGTGTTGTCTTTGATGACCTATGGTGCCGAAACATCGACATTGACAGCTACAAGTTCTAAATAGCTCAGAGGAAAATGGAAAGGTCAATGCTGAGTATAACGCTTCGTGACTGAGTTAGAAATGAATACTTAAGACGAAGAACAGGAGTTACCGATGTAATTTCCCGAATTGTCACACTGAAATGGAACTGGGCCATACACGTCGCCCGAATCAGTGATGAAAGGTGAACGAAGAGATTGCTTGATTGGGGGCCGAGGTTAGACAAAAGAAGTAGAGAAAGACCCCCTACTCGTTGGACTGAGGATCTCAGGAAAATGTTAAGAAATTGGATGAAACGTGCTCAAGATAGAGCACAATGGACAAAAATGAGGGAGGCCTATGTTCAGCAGTGGACGCAAAGGGCTGTGTCATCATGATGAATCTGGTTTGCCATTTTCAGACCAGGATTTGCTCAAAATACGACAAACCCTCTTTTTTGATATTTTTCCATGTTTTTAGCACATAACCTTAACTACATATTGCTAAATAATATTTTCTTAGTGGGCGCTCACAAGGGTAAGATCGCCAGGTAAAATAAATGCATTATTTTAAATGTCAGCGTTCACTGTCAGTTCTATACTGCAGACGATAGATATATATATAGTTTATTTGACTGTAAGTTACAACTAGGTTTACAGCAAGTCAAAACTAAAATTATAAATATTAAATATTACAAAAAATGGAAACATTACATTAAAAATATTTAAGACATTAAAATACCTAAAAAACGTACAATATAGACATATAATTAAAATATTAAATAAATTTGGTTATGTGGCAGCTTAGGCATTCACAGATACACCCTCGTAATATTCACCTAATGTATAAGGACACATGTTCACTAGGTACTCTTTGACTTGGTTTTTAAAAGCTGTAGTTGAATTAATGTTTTTAAAATTTTGAGGAAGTTGATTATACAGTAGTAAACCACAGATAGTAGATGACTTCCTGCTTATTTCTAAATGCCGATAGGGTACTACAAACTGTCTCTTATTTCTTGTGTTGTGTGAGTGAATATCATTGTTACATAAAAAACTTCTTTTATTTATATGAATTAGTATCAATAATTCCAAAATGTAAATTCCATACACTGTTAATATATTCAAATCTCTAAATAGGTTTTTACAAGACCAACCATACGGAACACCTGCTATACATCTGACAATACGTTTTTCTGCCTTGAAAACGCCCTTTACACTTTACACTAGAAGAACCACCCCAGACAGTTATACCGTAACTTATTGTCGATTGTACCTCAGCAAAATAAAAAAGACGAAGGTGTTGCAGACTAAGTATTCTACCCAAATTTCTCAATTGATAACATTTAGAATTGAGTTTTTTACATACATTCCAACAATGAGTCTTAAAAGATAAATGAGAGTCGAAAGTCACTCCTAAAAACTTCACATCACTATAACCCAAAATATCCTCACCATTGATGGAAATACTTAAATCAGGTTTAGTTGAATTTGAACGTGATGTAAATGATACAAATTTAGTTTTGTGAACATTGAACAGGAGCGACTGATTACTGGACCAATCAGAGAAGGTCTTCAGAGAGGTTGTTATTTTATCTTGTAAAAAATTTATGTCTTTATCGCGATATAGCATTGTTGAGTCATCCGCATAAACTGATACAAATGCATCAGGCATTACATGTGGTAGTTCATTAATATACAAAATAAATAATATAGGGCCCAATACTGAGCCCTGTGGTACTCCATTCTTATTAATAATCGGATTAGACATTGAAATCTTGAAGTTATTTTTCACTTTAACTATTTGGTGCCGGTCTTTCAGATAGGAAACAAACCAACTATGGGCAACTCCCCTAACACCATATCTGTACAATCTATCGAGGAGCATATCGTGTTGCACACAATCAAATGCACGACTGAGATCACAAAAAATGGCAGTTGGATTTTATTCTCTGTTCTCAATTGAGAGTAAGACTTCCTCATAAAAACTATTAATGGCTGTGGAAGTAGAAAATTGATTTCGAAATCCATGTTGATGCTTTGTGATAATTTGGTTGATATCTAAAAATAATAAAAGTTGTTTTAGCATTGAATATTCAATAATCTTAGATATCACAGATGGAACAGACAATGGTCAAAAATTTGACATTAATTCAGGATCACCTTGTTTTAATACCGGTGAAATGATAGAAGTTTTCAGCATATTGGGAAAAACACCAGTTTTGAAAGAAGCATTTATAATGTGAGTCAGTGGTGTCAAAATTTGAGACGCAATTTTCCTAATTACTATACCTGATATTTCATCAAAAACGTTGCTTTGTTTTTAATTTTATATTTTATTATATCTAAGACATCTTCCTCTGTTACATAAGATAGGAACAAACTACTTTAAACAAAATCATTGGAATCTGAAAATTTAAATTTGGTTTAATTATTTTACTAGTTATATCCACTGGTGCATCTATAAAGTAATCATTAAATTTGTTTGATATTATATCTGAATCTGTAATCCTAGTATCATCTATTTTTAGACAGATATTTTTGTGATTTTTTTGTTTTCCATTAAGTTCATTTATAACAGCCCATGTGGTTTTGTTTTTGTTAGAGGATTTAGAGATTTTGTTAAAATAAAATTGATCCTTTGTGGCCTCAACAAGAACTTTGTGCTGATATTTTTTTGTCTATGTAGAGTTTTTAGCTCAGGGTAAGTCTTATGTAAGGATACAATGTCACTTTAATCACTCGAATAAAGGGAGGAGAGAATCGAAAATTGTTATTTGTCATATTTAAATAAGATTATCTACGTAAATTATGGAACAAAATCAAAAAAATGTTTTTTTTTTTCGAATGTTAAGGATTCTCCGACGCGAAAATTAAATATCTAACCCCGATTTCACATACCGGAAAAAAATATACAAAGATAATGATTTGGAAATTTGCCAAAAATTACCGACACAACCTAAAATTTTTTTGAAAAAATCAAATATTCTTCTAAGCTTAATTTTAATCCAAAAAATCTAAAAAAAAGTCAGAGAGTTTTTGAGCATTAAAGTGAATGTTAGTGAATTTTTTCAGATTTTTTTAAGCAAAAGATTTTTTTTTTCGAAAAAAACAATTTTTTTAAGATAAGGGCTAAAAATTTGGTTAAGGGAAATTATAAATATGTACTTTTGAGTGCCCAAACCCAAATAAAAATCCAGCTGAGTACAATTTTTACTACATAAATACACCAACAATTTCGATTAAAAATACTTTAAATCACCGTTTCGGTTTCCACTTTGAAAATCGTTGATTCCTCTTACTGGAACTATAGATGAATGTCACATTCAATTATAGGCTTATTTTACCATGTATTATTTACATATCTAAGATCAGTCAAATTCCCTATTTTTGATAGAATATTAATGTTCACTTTAATGGTCTTAATGTTTCACTTAAATAAAAAATTATTTAATACCTTCATTATAGCTGCTGATACATTTGGTATTGTTCTATCATTCTCTAATGTGATTTTGATTACTTTGAAATTTTTATTTAATAGCACATTTCTAAATAGACAGACTAAACAAATAAATCAACTAATATTTTGGGTAATTTTAATAAAATTAGTACATTAACAAATGTGCCATTAACCAAATATATTTTTATGTGTCTCTTAATAAGTTTTGTGTTTCGCTCAATTCTCTTCTCGATAAACAAAGATTGAAACAAAATATATTTTTTCTTCTGAAATTGTTTTTCTGCATTATTAAATTATTTTTGTCATTAATAGTTTTAGGGTTACGGTATTAAAAATTTATTTATTTATGAATCTTTAAGTTAAGTATAACGTTCACATTTTCTCATGATGCTTTTAAGATATTTTATAAGGTGTTAAGCTAGTTATGGTTTTATAAATATGTTTTCTACAGCTGTACACGTACTCCAACATAAATAGAAGAATTTAAATGATCTACAATAGCTTAAGAATTCCCTACAAAAGTAAAAAATATGAGTAGAAAATAAAGACTATCGGTTTGATTAGGTTTGATTAGAAAACAATCTTCTTCTTAACGTGCCCTATAAAGTCCCCGTTGGCGATTAACATGGCGAAACTGTCTCGAGCTATTCTAAATAGTTGCTCAGCTTTCTTTATTCCTGTCCACTCCCTGATATTCTTCAACCAAGAGGCCTGCTTTCTACCAATTCCTCTGCGTCCTTCGATTTTACCCATCATAATAAGTTGAAGAATATTATATCGGTCTCCCCTTACTACGTGTCCAAAATAGGCCATCTTTCTACATTTGATGTTATCAAGCAGCTCGCGAGCAGCATTTGCTCTCTTCTCTCAAGGACTGCCACATGTGTCAGCATAGCCGTCCATGGAATTTTTAGTATACGTCTGTGCAGCCCCATTTCAAAGGCCTCCAGACGAATAATGGTGGATATTTTTAATGTCCATGCTTCGACACCGTATAAGAGGACTGACCAAATGTAGCATTTAACCATGCGCTTTCGAAGTTGAAGTTGCAAGTTATCATTACAGAAGAATGACCTCATTTTTAAAAATGTCGTGTGGGCTATCTCGATTCTACATTTTATCTCTTGATCTGGATCTAGTTGTTCAGTAATATGGCAACCAAGATATTTAAAACTGGACACTCTTTAAATTATATGACCATCAACATAATCGTGCATCTTGATGTGCTAAACGGCTAAACACCATGTGTTTTGTTTTTGCACAGTTTATGTTTAGGCCAAACTCTCTTCCCACTGTATCAATAGCATTTAAAAGGCATTGTAAGCCATTCATGTCATCACTTAAAATAACTGTCTCATGTGCATATCTGATTGTATTTATCAGAATTCCATTAACTTTCACGCCCCATTCCAAATTATGCTATGCAGAGCTTCTTTAAATATTCTATCTGAATATAAATTAAATAACAGTGGGGATAGTATACAACCCTGTCTGATACCTGTTTGTATTTTACATATTTCTGTTGATTTTTCGTTTATGCAAGCTGTCGCTGTTTGACGCCAGTATAGCTTTTCTATGAATCGTATGTCTTGTCCTTTATCTTTTAATATTGTAATTAATTTGTTATGCTGTACTCGATCAAAGGCCTTTTCATAGTCAATAAATACAGCAAAGACGTCTTTCTTTTGATCTCTACATTTCTGCAGTAATACATTTAGTGCAAAGAGGGCGTCCCGAGTTCCCAGTCTATTTCTGAAGCCAAATTGTGTTTCATCCTGATCTTCTTCACATTTATCTCTGATTCTACTGTGGATGATGCGTAGAAATATTTTCAAAGTGTGGCTCATAAGGCTTATCATTCTATATTCGCTACAGTTTTTCGGACGTTGTTTTTTTGGTAGTGTTATGAATTCGGACTTTAACCAATCTTCAGAGATATCACCAGTCGAATAAACATCATTGAAAAGTTTGACCATCTCATTTATAAGCTTTAACATCTCTGTCGGTATGTTATCAGGGCCAACGGCTTTCTTGTTCTTTGCTAACTTTATAGCATGCAGTATTTTTGATTTTAGTATTTCTGGTACTTCACCTTCAACTAAAGTCTCCGGTTCTTCGGGTCTATCATCATTATACAGTTCACTTAAATAATTACACCAGGTAGTTCGAATTTCATGTTCGTCTATTTTCATTTTTCCCGACGAATCGGTTATAGTGCGTGGAGTTTTCTTATGATAAAGACCAGCTACTTCTCTAACTTTTTTAAACATATTAAACGTATCATGTTTTTCATTCAACTTTTCTAATTCCTTGCATTTATCCTCCATCCATTTTTCTTTAGACACCTTTATTTTTTGTTTAATTAGTTTCTGTTTTTCCTTATATTCTGTCTTGTTACCTTTCAGTTTCCTTCTCTGCTCCATTAATTCCAGGATTTCATCAGTCATCCATTGTTGTTTTTTGTGCCTGTGTAACGTTGTTGAATATTTTTCTACTACTTTCAAGGTAAGATCTTTAAATGTGTTCCATATTTCTGTGTTGTTTTCATTTATTGATTTCTTTAGCTCATTGTTTAAGTCATTTTCTATTAACGTTTTGTTGGATATTGAGATATTTAATTTTGGTGTTTTGGGGCTTTCTTGGACTTTTTTTGACTTAGAAAACAATAAAAACAAATATATTGAATAACTCCATCGGTACAAAAACTATTGAGAAGAAATACTTTAATGTCAATGTAATAACACCAGAATCACACTAAATAGTGACATATATTTGCCTTAACAGTGTGTCTAGCCAGTCTAAAATTAAAGACTATCTGTATTTTTTTGCTGTCGTTTCGGCCCACTAAGAATCGCGAAGATTTCTCATCTCATCCATTTTCCTCCTCTGCCAGTAGGTTTTTATTTTAACGAAATGTTCCTCTTTCTTTTCTTGTGGCCACTTACTAGGCAATGAGCTGGAATACTAAGAGGAAGAGGGTTTTTAGCAAATTTCCCATGATCTCTGAGACATTAACGAACTTCGAGGTCACCAGGAGGAACTTCCACTTGTTGCAAATCTTTTTTAACCTTTTTTTAAGGAGGGAAAACTTTATAAAAATCCAGATTCTGTCCCTGGCTATGTGAGATTATCTTGCCGCCGCTGAGATGGTGGTCGAGACCACCACATGTGGCACATTCAACAGCAGTCCGCGAGTGTAGGCTGGGACCGCTCTGGTGGGAGCATATCTTCAGCGCTACACCTACCTCACGTTTTACCTATTCTTCGTCTTCTCGACGTCCTCTGGGCGTCGTTTGTCATTTCAATAGATCCCGTATTCAAACAATTTTTTAAACCAAAAACTGCATAAGAAAGCCCTGAAATGAATCTTTCCACTTCTTCTTCTTCCATTGTATCATCAAAAATAACCAAACACATAAAAAAGAAAGAAATAAGGCCAGCTTTCAGAACAAACAATAACCTAAGCAAATCAATTAAGAACAAATGCCAAAAGAAAAAACACTTACACAGTGGTGTACAAACTTATATGCTCAAAATTTACATCGGTTAAACTGGTAGAACCTTTTACAAATGTATAGCAGAACATTAAAGGGCTTTCAGTAATAGGAAAACAGGTTCTATATACACACTTCACCTTTTAGATCATACTTCTAGATCATCATTCTTTTAATAACCTATTTCAAATTTCCTGCCATTCAAAATAAAGGCATTAAGCTATCATTATTAGAATCTATGGAAATTAACAAATTAAAAAATAAATACAGACAAAAAGCCGAAACAATCGCAGTTATAATAAATTTGTAATAAATAAAATTTGTGGAAGTGTTGAAAACATTTGAAAAGTTATAATAAATTTGTAATAAATAAAATTTGTGGAAGTGTTGAAAACAAATGTTTGTTTGATAATTGTAGTACATTATAAAAAGTATTTATTACAAAACGTATTAAAAAATGAGTGAAATTCAAGTGCTTCATTAGAAAATGTGATACTAAGAGTAAGACTAGTTTTTAAATTAAACCAAATGATATTGATCTTGTCTAGCTGCTGGCACTCTCAGTGCAGTGGAAGAATCTGCAAAAGGGTATCCTAAAATTCTCGCAAGAACCAGGTTTGATTAAAAATACATGTTTTCAATTAAAAAGAAAAAAATTATCAAGTATAAATCAAGTATTTAAAGTAATGAAGTATACACAATAGACTTATAGATTATGTGAAAAAATTCTAAATAAAATCGTCGAACATTTTGTTTGCACTATCATGAACATAGTAATAATTGAATTATATGTTGAGCTCTATAGCATTTGGCAATTTCTTGTTGAAACCTCATATCTGTGACGTCTGTATTTTGCAATTTAGATATATTTACTTAACCAGTCACATTTTTAAAGAATATTGGTTCAGTGGTATAACATCATTAGCCTACAGTAATCCAATGTTGAATATAGGCCTCTTATATTTTCAATCAGATTATTGATTGAAAAATTGCTAACCACGTTTTTTTTAGCCTATTCAACCAAATCTATTGACTACTAAATACTCAGTAGGCTACAGTTCATGATTTAGTTGAAGTTTTTAAGCGTGAGAATACCATCCACAAATTTTAATATTTTTTTAATATTATTTTAACGTCAGTCATAGTGTGTTGAATATCTGATTGATTTAGCCTTCCTGAATTTATAAATATGTTTCACACTTATGAAGGTAAATCACTATTATATCTATACGAAAATTATTACTGTAGCCTTCAATCCTCCACTACTTTTAATATTAGGTTGATTAATGAATATGCTTTGTTCTTCCGTGTGTGTTCATTTTATTAACTTAAACTGAAACCTACAAATTGTCATTATTTTTTATTAGAAGTACCAACACTACGCAACTTATGTAAAATTTAAATCTTGCGTGAATATTAGGAGGCGCATTTTGTTGTTGTTTGAACTTAAAAGACCGAATCTCGAATTAGCAACATACAATTAACAGCACAAACGCTATTGATGGTGTTCTATCGAGGCAGAGCTCAAATAAAAGTTAAATCGTGTATTCTAAAAATCAAAAAATCAAAAACTTGTCTTGTTCCATGTTATAAGTTGATAACCTGATATAAATATTTATTTAGATAGGAATGTAAAAAAAATTGTCATCTGTTTGCAAAAAGAAGTCATTGTTGTGAGTTGTAGATAAATTATTGCTCAAAATATATTATCAATACTTTCGTAAGCATTTATATGAAAATAACATATCTAGTCAGTAAGTATAAAAATAAATATACGGTCATAATAAAAGATGCAATTACAGAGCATGCAGAGCAAATTAATCTAAATAAGGTCGTTGATAAAGCTTAGAATAAAAAGCTTAATATCTGTACCGTAGAGGTAAAGGGTACTAACTCCATTTTTTTTTTAATTTGGACTTAAAACTGTGTCTAAGCTTAATATGTTCCAATCTTATTTGTGGCAAAAGATGGTATATGAAGTATTACTGGTGGCCTAGATATTCTTATAAGAAAAAGTAGTATATCCTTTAGAGAACGAGGTAAAGCATAGTAACATAGTAACCGCAGATTTTCAAATAACTTAAACACATCTCTAAAAACCCTAAGACAAAATTTTGAAGCAAACGTTATTAAAAGTGGTAACATTAAAAAAGTCTATAAATACATACGTTCCTCCATGACATCTAAAGTTTCCATTCCGCTACTTCAAAAATCCAACCAGACTTTATGCTCTTCTGACAAAGAATCTTCCGAAACTCTCTCTTTAGCATTTTCACAGGTTTTTACTAAAGAATTAAATGATGGTTATCTACCTGCTGTTAACTGTAATCGTGTCGGCGCATCCTTACAGCAAGTTGCATTCACAGTGGATCATGTTAAACAACACTTAATTAAACTTCGTACGGCCGCTTCACCTGGTTTAGATGGTTTAGAACACCAAAATTGTTAAAAAGGTGCGCAGACACGCTTGCAATACCCTTAAAGTTAATTATGCAAACCTCTTTCATCCAAAACTCCTTACCCCCTAGTTGGAAATTAGCTTCCGTTACCCCTAAAAAAGGCAACAAACTCGACCTTAACAATTATCGTCCGATTAGCTTGCTGCCAGTAGTTGACAAAGTTATGGAAGCCATTATTTCCGAGGAGATAACCAAATTCCTTCTCCAGGAACATGTTATTCCAACACAACAACATGGATTTGTCTCTGGTCGCTCTACTCTAACCAATCTCCTACATTGTGTTAACGACTGGACCTCATCTCTTAACAGTTCGCAGCCGGTCGACGTTGTTTATCTAGATTTTTCTAAAGCCTTTGACCGTGTACCTAAGCGCAGACTTCTACATAAGCTAGAACATTTCGGAGTTCGCGGTACTTTACTTCGTTGGATAGATGATTTCCTGACAGATCGATATTACAAAGTTAGAGTTGGCGAATCTTTCTCACAGGACAGGTTAGTGGAAAGTGGAGTGCCTCAGGGTTCTGTCCTTGGACCTCTGCTTTTTACGGTTTACACCAGCGATATTCCTTATTATGTCTCAAGTAAAATATCGTTCTACGCTGACGACACAAAAATATATGCCAATCCAAACAC
Source organism: Diabrotica balteata (assembly GCA_918026665.1). NCBI lineage: Eukaryota > Metazoa > Arthropoda > Insecta > Coleoptera > Chrysomelidae > Diabrotica > Diabrotica balteata. The sequence continues at coordinate 105,792,160 of OU898284.1, forward strand.
AAACCAGCTAACCCTCCAAATGGACTTGAACTCTATTTTAACTTGGTGTTCCCAGTGGTTACTACCCTTAAACGCGAAAAAATGTGTAGTGCTTCGAATTGGTAAAAATAACCCACTTGTGCCGTACTTTGTTAACGGGCAGCCATTAGAATCTGTGTTTTCGTATAACGATCTTGGTGTTATTGTGAACAGCAGCCTAACTTGGTCCGATCATATTACCTCTATTTGTAAACGTGCAAACTCCAGACTGTATCTTATTCGGAGGTGTTTTTCGGGAGTTTCAATGCAATTATTTTGCAAACTTTACACTCTGTACGTAAGACCCATACTTGAATACGCTGGACCAACGTAGTATCCCGATCTGGTTCGAGACAAAACTTTGTTGGAAAACGTTCAAAGAAAAGCCACTCGAATCTCTTTGGGACCGAGAAGACCGTCTTATGCAGAAAGACTTAGTATGGCTCACCTTACTACTTTTGAACTTCGCCGACAACGTGGAGACTTAATTACAACATTTAAAATACTAAAATTCAATTTTGGAAACCTCGATGAAATATTTATCATAAACTAAGATGAACGCCTCAGAGGTCATCAATATAAACTAAAGAAAGAAAATTTTTCTATAAACAAAGACAGAACTTTCTTCCAAATAGAGTTTTTGAGTGCTGGAATAACCTCAACGACAACATTGTCTCCGCTTCCTCTACCAACTCGTTCAAAAACAGACTCGACAGTTTTATATTATAGTTAAAATATTGTTTTTCTCTAAACCAAAAATTGTAATTTTATTTCTTTTAGTTGTAATTTTTGTTATTTACTAGTAGGTGATAAATGAAATTTCTTTGTTTTTGGGCATAATAGGGACTTAGTTCCTCTGCCCTCGCTTATATTATAATAATAATAATAATAACTCCATGGGCTGTCGGATTTGTTTATCGGGTACGCTATTTCGCGCGCGGTAAACAGCAGTATTTCCACACTAGTGTTAGTCACCTTAATTGTCAGAGCGATCCAAAACTGCCAAGAAATATCTATGACTAGAATTAAGCTGTGAAAAATGTACAAATTATATACCTTAAAGCGTGAAGAAGACCACATTCCAAAGAAAATAATGATTTTAATTTAGCATTTAAATTTGTTTCCGAGGATACTTGTGATAGCTGCGATCGGTTTAAGCAAAAAACAATTTCCGAGCAAGAAACAATAACATTACGGCGAAATTATGAAGAGCATCTTCAAGAAGCAGAAAGAAGATACAAAATGAAAGCAAACGATAAAAAGGAAAGCAGACAATCAGCTGAAAAAACTAAAATTATAATGCGTGATTTGCAGAAATGCTTGCCTACACCTTGTTTGACAAATAACCAAAGTTTGTACAAGCTGAAATTATGGACTATACATTTCACGATAGGTATACGACGCCACAGAAAATGTGAAGTCAAAGTCTTTTGACTTCTCATTGGTTTATTGAGATTGTAGCGATGAAAAGTGATTATAGCGATCAGGTGTTCAAATGAAGATAAGAGCAAACAATATATTATGAATTTTACCATTAGAAATACAAATACTTATCATAAATACAAGAGAACAAGTGAGTCTATGTCTCTTATTAATATCAGCCGCTGGAACCGACTTAAAATATGACCAGAAATACCTTGAGACCATAGTCGATTGGAAAGAAGAAATACGTAGAAATAATGTAAAAAAAATGTAAAGGAATTTTCAAACTCAAAGATTTAGTAAATAATTTTTTAGAAAACAAAAATAGAATATTTTTAATAAGTTGCACCTTAATCTGTTATAAAAGTAGCGAAGATAAAGCTATAGATGCACTATATCAATCATATCTAATTGATAACTGCTAGGATATGTTTTGAATAGCAATGTCCCATTATTGCAGACAGGTTACAACATATGTGATATTAATATTAGGATTAGACATCATTGAATTGATTTACTTTTAGCTGATATTCTTTTTAATAAATATATTTTAGTCATTAACAAAATACTCATAATCATATTTTCAAGATAAGACTCAAATAATTATTGTGGACTGTCTTTAGATTGTATTTCTTTTTATTAGTACATATACTGAAAATAACAATTCGAGTAATGCTGTAGACTACGGTGTTTGGCAATTTTTCCACTTCACATTAATTATTTGTCATTGTTAATTGTTTGATTTGTACACATATTGTTCAAATATTGTAAACCAGTTAGGTATTGTATGTTATTGTATGGGACTGGCTAGAATCCCAAACCAGGTCATCTTCACTATATATTGTTTATGTCTCTATGGAATTTTGATCTTTAGTATTGAAGAATTGTTGAATATCGTAAAGTCATTTATATAAAAATAATAATTTTTATTTTGTCGCTATATTTTCAATGTAATTCACACTTATTGAAGATAGTTTACCAAATATGCCTAAACTTGTCTTCTCCCTATTTTTACTTGATCAGTCTGACTGAAGTTTTGTGACTGCCCTAAGTAGGGTAGTAAGATGGGTTGGAGTCAATAAAAGGGCTATTTGTTGACTATTTTTTACTCGAGCTTTCAATTGTGATTACAATTTTTATCAAGAGCTTCTAAAAAATACAAAATGTCTTACAAAGTTGAACTAGAAATAAAAAATTTTTTGTTAACTTACCAAATAAAATTAGTTTTTTATATAAAACTACTGCTTACATATTAAATACAAAAAATATTAATAAAAAAATGTCTTATTCTAATAAATGTTTCTCTGAAAAATTTAGATGAAGTTTCTTAAGAAAAAAAAATTGAATTTATAAACAAAAATAGAATAGCTACAACCAGCCCAAATGTCATAAATACTAACTTAAAAATTTTTATTTTTGACATATTGTCAAAAATAAAATTTTGTTTAAAAAATTCTTCTTTGTTTAGTAACAAATATGTCAAAAATAAAAATTTTTAAGTTAGTATTTATGACATTTGGGCTAGTTGTAGCTATTCTATTTTTGTTATAAATTCAATTTTTTTCTTAAGAAACTTCATCTAAATTTTTCAGAGAAACATTTATTAGAATAAGACATTTTTTTATTAATATTTTTTGTATTTAATATGTAAGCACTAGTTTTATATAAAAAACTAATTTTATTTGGTAAGTTAACAAAAAATTTTTTATTTCTAGTTCAACTTTGTAAGACATTTTGTATTTTTTAGAAGCTCTTGATAAAAATTGTAATCACAATTGAAAGCTCGAGTAAAAAATAGTCAACAAATAGCCCCTTTTATTGACTCCAACCCATCAAAAACAGTGTTATATTTTTTCCAAACGAGTCACAAGTACTTCTTTTTTTTTTCTTACTCTTCATCTACTTTTACAAGAAATCAGTTGTGTGCTTAAACGTGAAAGACTGGATTAACTATCTTTTAAAATTTTGTATTGACGGTATTATATCAAGAATAAATAATTTATGAAATTTCAAAATATATTTTTAAACATTTTTACATTGTTTTTATATTGTTATTTTTAGTCGTAGTTTTATCATTAAAAATTCTCTTTTTTACGATTATTTATTTTGAAAACAAAACAAAAGTAATACAGTAAAGTATGTTTGTAAGGTAAAAGTATTAGCGCGCTTGCTCCCTACGACATTCATGGCAAGCACGGTTGCCAATTCCATAGTAGAAACATAACATATATAATCTAACGACATTCCATCTCACAACACATTATTATGACGTCATATAACCATTTTGTTTTAGGTCTGGAGTCTAAACCAACTGAATTAGCCATGCTATTGTTACTGTAGCTTAGTTAAACTATGTCTACTCACTTTAATGAATAATTAAAAAATAAATCTTATGTCTACATCCTTTATTTTTATTCTGAAAATTTCTTTTTATGTTAAAAGGAGCTTTTGGAAAAATAAACTTTATCTTTTACAGAAAAACATTCCAAATAAATTCGCTAAAAGAGTTTAATGTAAACTATTAGGGGGTGACATGACATGGGTAGTATGACACAATTGTGTTGCTATTATAATAATATTCCTGCAGCAGTTTATCTGAAATTTTTTGGAATATTGTATTTCAATTAGTTTGTCAAGACGTTTTAGAGAGATGTAAAGAAGTGCAGATTCGAGAAAATCTCAGACAATTCAGTTGGTTTAGAATCAAGAAACGTACCAATCTTGAACAGTAATTGCGACTTGATGTCAGAATAATGTTATAAATTATGACAAGTTTACACTCAATAGAATAGAGTAAAGAGGAAATTATTGCTCTTGTATGGGAAAAAATAAAGATTTTATGTGTTTTTATTGTGAAGTTTTATTTATTATTTACCTTAATATGCAACAGAATCTAAAGAACGCTTCTACTTCTTAGAAGCTTGTAGGTATAAGGAGTGCCCTGAAAACGTAATTGGCAGGATTGATTGTTGTTGCTCACTGTCAGTTGTCTAATATGTCGTCTCAAAAATCAAATAATAAATAATTCTTTTGGTTCCATTCCAACAAATTTTCTTGCATCATTTCGGGTTTGGGGTGGCAAACGCGTGTTTTCAGCTCTTGCCATCAAATGGTTTTTCATCAACTGCAATGATAACTGTTTTAAAACATGTCTAGGGAGAGTATTGGTTTTGTTATAATTAGGTATAGAGTATAAAATCATTTACACCAGCTACATTCAGTATTCCATAAAATATGACCATAAGCCAGTGTCGGGTATTTCTTGCACAATTATATTCACCACAAAACTGATCGGCAGAATCTACACCTCCTTTGGTCGCATTATAGAATGTTATCATCTCAGGTTTCTTTAGTTCAGCTGTTTGTTCATCGATATTATCGTCGTGATGTAAACTCGAAGCTACCAATACATATTATTTGTTTTTTTTTTGGAATATATAAAGTCATAGTAACGTTTTCTGTTGTTGTTGTTGTTTGTTTGTGTTTAAATGACTGCGGACACTAAATCCATTCGCCAATCTTACAATTTGAGGTGTAGTGTGTGTGTGTGTGTGTAGAGTAATTGTCTTGATACTTAGCAAAGTCGACGTCATTGTCTTTACTAAGAGACGCTAATTGTATCCGAACGTCTGCGGTCCCTCCGGTGTGTACCGATCACACAAGGATAGAAATTATTTTCATTTATTAATTTTTTTAATAAACGAAAATTTCCACCCAGGTGGGATTCGAATTCACGACCTTTAGATTTAAAGGCAGGCGCTCTTACCACTGAGCCACAGAGTGGGTTTAAACGTTTTCTGTAAAGCCAACGTTTTTTCGGTACAATTCCAACAACTGTTAACTTATGATCTTTAAGCATCTTTTCCACTATTTCAATTTCAGTAAACCAATTACAATATATAATTATATATATATATATATATATATATATATATATATATATATATATATATATATATATATATATATATATTATTGTGATATTTAAAGTCTTGGTGCGCCAAGCAATAATTAGCTAATTAATTTTTGATTAATTAAAATTATTTAAATGATATGATTATGACTCTATCACACTTTTTAATTCTCTTATCTCAGGGTTAAATTCGTGCTTCAATATCTATGCTATTACATGTGAAAGGTAAGGTAAAAAGAATACCGGAATAATAAAAAACACATATGATATAACACTATATATTGAAATAAAAATAATGAAATAATATTCACACTCAAATGTTTTCGATAAACAAAATCTCATATAATGATTCTCAAAATTTTGTTCTACGTACGTGAACCTTCAAAATTAATGGTACAAACAATATTAGTTGAAATCTCAAAATCCAAGTATTACTCTAAATCTCCTAATCAAAATATTTATATCCTTTCTAAATTAAGTGTAAAAATTGTGTTATCAATGAAAGAAAAACTGCAGAAAACAAAACTATCTCTCTCTGATGATGAGTGGTCCAAATCCTTGTTATTTGTAGACTATACTATTTACTCGTGGCCGCTCCCTAAGTAATCAGCAATCTTACAATAAATTATTACAAGTATCTCGTCCTTAATGATCTCCTTCAAATGCACGAATCGTTCAAATTATGCTAGCTTCTTCTTCTCTCGATAAACTGAATCTCTCGTTGGCCTGAGTGAAAAATGACTCTTGGAATATCTTTTCTGTACGATAAACTGAATCTCTCGTTGGCCTGAACAGTGACTCTTGGAATATAAGTAGAAAAATATGACTTACAATATTTTACTGGATCAGCTTCTAACTACACGAAAACTCACAAACTTTCACTGCTACTGCTTCCTACCTCTGGGAAACTACCCGAGAACAACGGCCGTTATATATATATATATATATATATATATATATATATATATATATATATATATATATATATATTTAATTTGAAATTTCCGCGAGAGCTATATGTGATTTCAGTTGTTTTCCAAGTAGTTTTGGTTTTTAGAAAAACCATTGTTTTGACTACGTTTCGGCAAGGTCACACTTGTCATTGTCGAGTCAGATTAGTTCTGACTCCTGAGTTCTCCTGAAACATCAAGACGAAGCACATTTTTTTTAACCAATGCCGAAACGGCGTTCCGGCACCATGACACCACTGTGTACAACTCCATAACTAAAAAACGGGTGTGGCCGTCCAGTGGGACTGCCGGTAGAAGTTATACTTCTATACACGCGTTCGCCGTTACAAATTTATATGGGAGTCAATCTGCACAATTTTTTTTTTTGAACCTATTCTCTATCCTTCCATTGTTGGATATAGGTCTCCCCCAGTTCTCTCCATCTTTCCCTATCTTGAGCTGTTCTCTGCCATGTGGGACCTCCTTGTTTTCTGATGTCATCTTTCCACCTCATCTGTGGTCTACCTCTTGATCTCTTTGCATTGTTTCTGCAGATACTCACATTATCTGCACAATTATTACATATTTAATGCTATAGGTAAGTGTGTGTGTGTGTGTTTTATTGGCACTGGTTTTGACAACCAACTGGCCAGTCAATTAGCTATAGGTAAGAGAGAGCAGAAAGAGAAAAATAATTAGGTATATAGGTATACGGTGCATCGTTTGCTGTATATAAACATTTGACCTGTAATGGGAGTATAGTAAATGAAGGTGTATCAATATTTTAATGAAAATATATACTTTTATTTTCATATATGTATAAAAGGAGTTGAATGCAAAAAAAAATTTACACACAGTCTGCAGTAAAATTCATTGTTTATTTTGTTATTATTTCATTATTTAATTCAATATAATAATAAAGTACAAATTAAAATACAATATTCATAAGTTTTTAAAACTGCCAATATACAAAACTTACTTTACGAAGGTAAAAATAAAAAACCAACAAGATTATGCTGTAAATTTTCAGTTTATTTTAAAATTTAGCATTTTTGCATATATTACATATATTTAATAAGATTAACGTGAGGTTTTTAAATATTTAAAAAATAAAAAGGGAAATTCATATTGGGATTCGAACTCATATACACCAGCGTATGAACCAAACACGTAAAAGATTTGCCAATTAGACATGACACTGACAGATTTCAAAATTGACAGTTGACGGTCATAAAGTGATTATTTTGAAATACAAAAGCCTAAAATAATTATGAACATATAATAAATAATACAAAACAAATCACATAAATAATAATATTAATATATTATATATATATATATATATATATATATATATATATATATATATATATATATTATATATATATATATATATATATATATATATATAATATTATATATATAATATAAATATAATCTTAAATATATATACAGAAGGAACATTTTTATTCTCGAGAGAGGAAGAGAGAGAAAATATATCTTCCGTCTCTCTCTTACTCATTATCTTACATATGTAATGGTTTCACAGATTCACTCTCATGCAAATTTCCAACGCCGACCGTGCGTTGGAAATTTTCTCTCTCTTCCTCGAGAGAGGAAGAGAGAGAAAATATATCTTCCGTCTCTCTCTTACTCATTCTCTTAAATATGTAATGTTTTCACAATTTCCAACGTCGAGCGCGCGTATAGAAGAATAACTTTTAACTAAGAAGAATAAATTTTAAATTAAGTTGCAAAAAAATTGTGTACCAATAGTTGATAATTAAAACACATGCGTCTTTACCGTGAAATATCTGCAGTGAGTGTTCATAAATGCAGTAAGAAAATAGCAATTGAACTGTTTTATTTATCACGTAATTTTTTATCAAGTATAGGTCGACATAAAAATGAAAATACTAACAATGGCAACGAATAAAAATAAATATTTTATGTGTGTGTATGTAATATAGACTTTTATTAGTTTATATTTTTATTACCGTTTGGTAATTAATAACAAAAAAACAACGGTAGTAATTGTTAACATAACATTGAAGGTGAAAGAAGAACAAAAAGTTTGTTCATAGTTAAATCAACGTGAGTTTAATGAAAATTAAAAAAACTGCGACAGTGTTGATGCATATCGCCTGTACTGTTTAAAATGTGTACTGTTTTAACATTTAATCATATACAAATCTGAATCATGGGAAAATTATAGGAGAACAATACTATATGTAAAGGGCATGCCACAAAATTAAAAAGATAGAAACATCACAACATTTAAAACAACCAATACACTTATTAGCGTTCTCAATCGACCGTGCTGCCAACTGCTGCCAAAATAGATAACTAATAAAATAGGGATAAATGTCAAAAATTTGAATCAATTAGAGTTTAAAACTGGTATAAATTTCAATTGCCACAATATTCTGCTCAATGTACGAAAGATATACATCTCCACTACTTTTCAAAGGAAGAGAAATTACGAAAAAACTGGCAAGTAACTCTTTGTATTGCGAAACCTAAGACAAAATTCGTAAACGTATGCAGAAATCGAATTACTTTATATATATATATATATATATATATATATATATATATATATATATATATATATATATATATATATATATATAAAAGCGAGGTTCCTACAGCCTCTGCCGCCTCTCGCATTTCGACCGCCATCGTTTTCTGTCCATCCATTCGTCTTCTTTAATGGCTCTATCTCTCATTATGGGTCGTACATTTTCTTCCCAGGCAACTGAAGGTCTTCCCCTTCTTTGTTGTGGTATGTAATTTAAAGCTTTCTTTGGCCATCTATCTTCATTCATTTGCTTTACGTCACCATACCAGACTAGTTGTCTCGTTTCAATTCTGTCTACACTGGAATATACAGTATTTGTCCTTCTTCTAATATCTTCATTACTGATATGATCTTTTTTGGATACACCACACGCTTTCCTTAGAAAATCCATTTCTAAAGAAACTTCTGCCCCATAAGTCATAATAGGCTCTACCAAGGTTCGATAGATTGTCAATTTCGTTTCTTGTTTAATATCTTTAGACCATAATAGAGAGTTTAGAATGTTAACCGCTTTTTTTTCCCTGCTGAGTTCTGTTTTCCATGTCTCTTTTCGTAGTGCCTTCTTTAGATATTATAGATCCGAGATATTTATATTCCGTGCATGTTTTTGTGTTTCTAATTTCTAACTCTGGATCTTCTTTATCATCTCCTATTTTAAGATAGTCTGTCTTTGACATATTCATAATGAGGCCCATTTTTCATATTCTTTCTTTAGTTTTCTAAACATGTAGTCCATGTCTTCCTCATCATTCGCTACGACTACCTGATCATCTGCGAAAAATAAAGTTGTTAGACATTTACCATCGCCTATGTTTATTCCCATTCCGGATACTTGTTTCCTCCACTGCTCTAGCGATGATTGAATATACAGAGTGGCCCAAAAATCTGGAAACGGCTAATTATCTCGTAAATTACTAGATATAAGTATACAAAATTTGATAGAAAGCTAGCTAATTTGATAGAAAGGTAGTCTGGAAGGTCTTAAATACATAAAACAGAAGTCTGGCAACGCCTAAATCGTTTTAATACATTTTTTAATAATAACTATTTTCAAATACATTAAAACGTAACAATTGATAGTTTAGAATATTTTTTAACATAATAGTTACTTTATTAAGTGTTCAAAATGTGCTCCATTTGTGAGCTGATAGCACTCTAATCAATGGTAGAATGCGTCTACCACATTTCTGCATGATTGTCTAGAAATTATTCGAGATTCATCGATAATTCATTGCCTTAGCTATGCAAGACTTGCTGGTTAAGTTTTGTAAACTGAATTTTTCAAATATCTTTAATAAAAATAATCTTTAGGATTGAGATCGGGTGAACGTGGAGGCCATTCAATTCTACCTTGTCTACCAATTTATCGTTCGGGAAATATCTCATCTAAATAGCGCCGAACATTTACACCAACTATCTGACGTTAAATTTCTTTCAATAAAAAATGGCCCAATTAAATAAGTACCTACTATAACTGACCATACATTTAATTTTTGTGGTCTTTGAGTATGGTTTTCACGCATTCAGTGTGAATTTCACACGGGTTCAGCTATTCAATACGAGTTCAATCATATGTTCACTTGATTTTATGTAATCTGAAAGATCTTAAATACATAAAACAGTGCAAAATATGTAGATTTTAATAAATTTAAATGGAGAATGCTGTGATTTTGACATTTGTTCACCATTTAAATTATGAACTAAAATTGACAGTAGTTGTGGTTCAAAAAGTTCTGCAATTTAAATTGCTTCTCTAAATGCCGTTCTCTAAACCGTTCTCCTATTCATAAGACGACGGTACAAAAAACTGTAAGGCGATTTGAGGAATCTGGAGAAGTAAAAAATAGATACCGATCAGGTTGACCGAAACGAGTTATCAATGACAACAAAACTTCAGATATAAGCAAAGTTTTGTTGAAGATCCACATACATCCCCAGGCAGGGTTGCACAAGTACATGATGTAGCTCATTCTTCAGTCTTACGTTTATTACGTAAAAATAAATTTAAATCATACAAAATTAACTTATTGCAAGAATTAAGTGATGATGACTTTGGTCGTAGATTAGAGTTTACTAAGGTAATGATGGATAAAATTGAAAATTATTAAAATTTCGTTAACAGAATATGTTTTTCCGATGAAGCAACTTTTACACTATGTGGAAGTGTAAATCGAAACAATTTAAGGTACTGGTGTGACGTAAATTCACACTGAAGACTGAATGGGTGAAAACCATACTCAAAAACCACAAAAATTAAATGTATGGTCAGATATAGTAGTTACTTATTCAATTGGGTCATTTTTTGTCGAAAGAAATTTAACGTCAGATAGTTGGTGTAAATGTTCGGCGATATTTAGATGAGACATTTCCTGGACGATAAATTGGTAGACAAGGTAGAATTGAATGGCCTCCACGTTCACCCGATCTCAATCCTAAAAATTATTTTTATAAGGGATACTTGAAAAATTCAGTTTACAAAACTTAACCAGCAAGTCTTCCAGAGCTAAGGCAACGAATTATCAATGAATCTCGAATAATTTCTAAACAATCATGGAGAAATGTGGTAGACGCCTTCTACCATCGATTAGGGTGCTGTCAACTCACAAATTGAGCACATTTTGAACATTTAATAACGTAACTACTATGTTAAAAAATGTTCTAAACTATCAATTGTTACGTTTTAATGTATTTGAAAATAATTAGTATTAAAAAATTTATTGAAATAATTTAGGCGTTGCCAGACTTCGGTTTTATGTATTTATGACCTTCCAGATGACATAAAATCATAAGTGTTACATATGGTTGAACTCGTATTGAATAGGAAATTCCAATTATGACTGAATATACAGGGTGATGTATTTGAAAAACCAAAGTTACTAATAATATAAGAAAAACGGCAAATCTGGCAACATTGTAAATATCAAATATGGAATCTCTGTATCCCAAAACAGGTGTACCTTAAATTTTGTATAATTATGATTAGCATCTTACGAGATAATTAGCCGTTTCCAGACTTTTGGGCCACTCTGTATATTTTAAATAAGGTCGGAGATAGACAACATCCTTGTTTCTCTCTCTTCAATCCTGACCCCCCCCCCCCCAGGGGGAGTGTAGTGATCGACGTGATGTCGTGTATTGTCCGTCTCCAGAGATCTCTGTCTCTGGTCATTTCTTTTAATTCATGCATAGCTTTTTGGCATATTCCTGTAATTTGATCTATCCATCTTGATAGAGATCTTCCTCGTGATCTTCGGCCTTCTACCTTTCCTTGTATTATGAGTCTTTCCATGTTTTGTGTGTTTGCTCTCATAACATGTCCAAAATATTTTAATTGTTGGAGATGGACTTTACTAGAGTCGTTGACTAACTTTTAGCTCTCTTAAAATTGAATTATTTGTTCTATGGTCGGTCCAAGGAATTCGTAACATTCGTCTCCAACAGAACATTTCAGTGGCGTCTATCTTTCTTCTCTTCGATTGTCTCAGAGTCCAAGATTCACATCCGTAGGTCAGTATTGGGAATATTAAGCAGTTGATCAACCTCATCTTTATCGCTCTTGAAATTTGACAGTCCTTCCATATTTTGGTCATTTTTGCTGTGGCAACTTTTGCTAGATCACATCTACGTTTAATCTCTTCTTGTAATGACCCTGTGTTGGTGATTAATGATCCCAGATATAAGTATGAGTTCACAACCTCGAACCGGTCAATTGTGGTTATGTGTGGATGATTGTTGTGTAGTCTGTCCACTATCATGATCTTTGTCTTTGATATGTTTAATTTCAGACCAAATATTTTACTTTCGTTTTCGATCAGTCGTATAAGTTCCATCAGCTCTGCTTGACTATTTGCAAGAAGGGCTGTGTCATGTTCGAAATTTAGGTAGTTTTATAAGGAAATCCTTGTTTAAGCCCCTTTGTTATTGGAAATGATTCAGATATAAAGTTTCCTTCTTTAACGACACTTCTTGCATTTTTGTATATATTTGAGATAGCATCCACATACTCTCTACTGAGACCTACTTTCGTCAATGTTCGAAAGAGTTTTTCAAAGGTACCGTATTGTATGCCTTCTCTAGATCTATAAACTTTACTTTATTACAGGTAATTACTTTTTTACAGGTAAATTATACTACAGGAAATTTATTTAGGTAATATTGTCTCAGCCTGGTTCTTTCCTATGGACGCCACTGTTTTGATAGTTAACATTAATATCTGAGTTTTTAAAACCTAGTGTTTTGTTAGTGTTGTTTAGGTATTAGTTAAACCAATCTTGAGAAAGAAAAGTGTTTTTGGTAAGGTATTAATTTTATTGCATATTTCTAATTTTTACAATTCGTGAGTTATTATCCATTGTGTTCGTAAAAAGCTGTTAAAAAGTTATTGCCTTAATTTTATTGACTATTCATAGCAATGTAATTTTTAGTTGTTTAGCAGTTATTTATGTAACGAGTACAAAAAGTAAGTGTTTATTACACACGATGTGAAACAGGTCCAACGAGTCCGTTAAGACAAATGGAAAAATACTGTCCACGGACATCCATAGACTATTAGTATAGTGATATTTTTCAATATTTTATAAGTGGTATGTACCTCTATTTTAAGTCACACGTTTCTCTGAGTTTGTTTACCAGACCTCACCGAATTCCAATTTTTTTTTTCCTTTCCTTGTTACTTTGATATGTTCTTCTTCTTCTTAGAGTTCCGTCTCCCTACGGAGGTTAGCAATCATAATGGCTATTTTTATTCTAGAACTTGCTGCTCTAAACAAATCAATCGATCTGCATTGATACCAATCACGTAGATTCTTTAACCATGAGTTCTGCCTTCAGCCAACAGATCTTCTTTCTTGAATCTTTCCCTGTATTATCAGTCTCAAAATTTCATATTGTGGTCCCCTCATCACGTGGCCTAGGTATTCCAGTTTTCTGGTTTGTACAGTAGTGATTAGTTCTGTTTCTTTACCAACCCTCTCCAGTACTTCTTTATTTGTAATTCTATCACTCCATGATATTTTTAATACTCTGCGGTATAACCAGAGTTCGAAAGCCTCGATTCTTTTTAAATTTCATTTTTTTAATGTCCAAAGTCTCAGCTCCATATAATAATATTGAAAATATATAACAGCGAATGGTACGTGGTCTTTTCTCCAAATTTAGATTTTTGCACGTTAGGAGTGGCTTCATTCGTATAAATGCTGATCTGGCAATCTCGATTCGCCTGTTTATTTCTACAGTATGATCATTGGTTTCATTGATCACAGTTCCCAAATACTGATATTTTTCTACTTGTTGTATCACTTTAGCATTGATTGTCAATAGGTGATGTATATATGTGGTCTTTTGTAATTAGCAACTTTTTTTTAGCGTTTATAGTAATTCCCATCCCAGCGCTATTCAAACTCAAGCTTTCGATAAGATATTGTAGATCCTCTATACTCGTTGCTATGATCACAGTGTCGTCAGCATATCGTAAGTTGTTAATTAATTTTCCGTTAACGGTGACAACCGCTTCGATATTATTGAGCGTGTTTTGGAAAATTTCTTCAGAATATAAGTTAAAAAAAAAGTGGCGATAAAATACGTCCCTGTCTAACTCCTCTACACATTTTCATTTCTTCTGAATGTTGCCCATCAATTTGAACTATGGCACTTTGGTTCCAATATAATGTTTGCACTATATTTATGATTTTACTGTCAATGCGCCTGTTCAGAAGTATTGATATTAGTTTTTCATGTCTTACTTTATCGAAAGCTTTTTCGTAGTCAACGAAACACAAGTGTAGATCAACGTTTACATTACCGTATTACTTTCAGCAGTACTTTTAAAGTATGACTCATGAGGCTCAGTGTTCGATAATTAGAGCACTCTTTTGCTGATTGTTTTTTAGGAATGGTTATAAATGCTGACTTCAGCCACTCTTCTGATATTATTCCCGTATCGTACTCCGTGTTGAATAAAACTGCCAATACTTCTAAGTTATCTCCTGCCACTAGTTTTAACAGTTCTACTAGTATTTCATCTAATCCAGCTACCTTATTGTCTTTAGAGTTGTTGATAGCATATTTGATTTCATCTATAGTGATCTTCTGTGTCTCTAAAGGATTTAATTTTTGTATTTTCTGTATTTCACCTCTTTCATCTTGGAAAAGTTCTTTAACGTACTCCTCCCATCGTCCTAATTTCTCTGGTAAATCTATAAGTAGTACTCCTTTTTTTGTCTTTTATGTGTCCTTGCTGTCTATTTCGACCCATCGAAGTCACTTCTCTTATTTTTATGTGCATATTTCTCACATTATATTTTGTTTCTAGTTCTTCTATCTCTTTATATTGTGTCATCAAATAGATTTCATTAGCTGTTTTGATTTTTCCTTAATTATTCGTTGTATTTCTTTATACTTTTGTAGATTTATATTTGCTTCTTTCTTGATCATGTTCATTTTCCAAAAAGTCTATTTTATATTTTTTTGGCGTATTTTATGAGTTCCCCTCTCTTCTCCAGCCGTATGCAAGGGCTTGGTAGGACCGACAAGCCATCCTGTCCATCCTGTGCCCTTCTTCTTTGCACACCGAGCAGTACGGTTTGCTGGTGCAGTTTGCGACCGTATGCCCCGTTTTTGAACAATTATAGCAGCACGCCGCCCTGCTCTCTTCTTTGCATTCGTATGTATTGTGCCCGAACTTTAGGCACTTATAGCATCTAATTGGGTTGTGTCTCTCCATTATTGGACATCCAACCCATCCTATTTTTATTGTGCTGTACCTCCTCAGCTCTTCTGCTCTGGAGGGGCGTACGGGTATCGTAGCCACCTGTTCCCCATATCTGTTGACTCTTAGGGCCTTAACTTATATCTCTCCTTCCGCGATGCATGTATAGCTCTTTATTGCTTTTTTTAAACTTTCTTCACTCACCCCAGGGTCCAAACTCGTAATAGTGAAGAAAGTCTCCTTTCTTCGGATTGCCGTGTCCATCCCGTTCATTTTGCTGTCCAGTTCGGCCCTCAGCTTCGCTGCAGCCCCTCTCCCATTTAATTTTACAAGTAGATCTCCCCCATTCGTTCTTTTTAGCTTGTCCACTTGTACCCCGATCTTTCGAATGTCGATTTTCTCTCTTATTTCGCTAAGAACTTCGTTGTATTTCTTTCCTTCCATCTTTATGAGTAGAGCTTCCTCTTGTTCCACTCTCCTCTCTGCACCGAATTCCTTCCCTCTTACCAAAATCTCCCAGGATATACTATCTCTATGCCCTACATATTCGAGAGCTTTCCTTATCGTTTCTTATTTAGGTAGTTTGCGACTACAACCCGCATGACCTCTGGGATTTCGTTCGTTTCTTTCCTTGTGTCCTTTATAGCCTTTTCTGCCATGTCGTGTGCATCTTCCCCCCGCTCTTTGTCTAATCTGGCAACGAAAGTATACCATATTGTTTTTTTGTTTGCTTTTCTTCTGGTGTTCTCTAGCTAATTTATTTCTCCCTCTTCTATTTCTTCTAGCATCTCCGCTAGGTCCTCCCCTACATCTTTAATGATGTTTTCCACACCTTTATCTTTCGCTTCCTTTTTTGTAAATATTATACAGTTCTTTTTTTCTACTGTTTCTAGTAGCCCCGCTTGTTCCCACTTTGTCTTTACATATACTTTCTCTTTCCGTTTACTGTCGCATATACTCATAAATGTTTTCATCTTTCCTTCTTATTCTGTTTTCAAGTCGTCATGCGACTGTTCCTCACTACTCTTTTTTTCAATTTCCTTTACATTGTTCATATTGTCTTGCCGATGGTCGTCATTCTTCATCCCCGTCTGTTTTAAATTTTTTATTTTACTCATAAATGGTCCCACGAGTCGGGACGTGCTATACGTCTGGTGCGGCAGTGCGCCCTTACCGCGCTAAGGCTTCGATACTTCGAGAGGTCCAAGGTATCTCGAAGGGATCGTTTTTGATGCTCTAACCCTCGCATCTCTCATATCTTTGGCGGGACGTGTAATGGAAAAGGTGACCGGTGGGGTAAACGTGTCTGCTACTAATGTGAAATGTATTGGGAGAATATGTTTTTTTTTTTCTTTTTTTTTTTTTGGTGGACGAGATTGAAAATTGGGATTGAGCAGCCATGGGAGAGTTGGTAGGTACTTGTGTTGCTAAAGGCGAAAAAGCGTCGCATCTGCTCGTCTCAGTTGCGACGCCCTTTAGCGTCCAGCGGCGGTGTCCGTCGCTCACCCGGTTCACAAACGCTGGACGCTGGGACTGTGTTTGGTTTCACCGGTCGTGCTCCCCTCACAAATTAAGGGACCAAGACCAATTACTCGGCCCTCTCACCAGCGTCGAGGGGAAAATTACAGTCCCAGAGAGGGATATTATTTTATACTGCACAAATCCCTTAAATATTTAGTGGTTACTCTTTTCTAAATCTCCCATATTACAGAGAGTAATTATTCCACTCTTCAACAAAATTTGTCGACTTTTTCAAACTACATCGCTAATATGTCTGTCCACTCTGGCTGCCCTATACAACCTTCATGTTCCATTACTTTTCTCAACCTGCCTAAATTCTCCTGACCTCAATCTAATACCAGCGAGGGCTACCCTTTCTCTTACCTCTCCAACATAAATTTTTTGTTTTTAAAACAGGCCTCAACTATGTTACAAAGCGACCTTGAAACAAACCCCTTTTTAAATTTGTACAAAAGACACGTATTATATTGATTATTTTAACGTCCCAGTTATAATCGAAATTTGGAAATCTTCTACCTCACAATGTATACAGAGAATTGGGGGATTTCAATGTAAATAAAGACAAAAATATTTATATAAAGCTCAGGGGTGAACTACAAAATTTTAAACGTAAAATAGTTAAAAAAATTTAAAACGCTTCTTCTTCTTGTGCCGTCTTATAACGAAGGTTGGCGATCACTTCTTTAAACGCTTCTCGATCTTTTGCAACGTGAAATATCTGTTCAACACTGAGGTTAGCCCAATCTCTGATATTCCTCAGTCAAGATTTCTTGTTTCTTCCCAAGCCTTTTCTTCCCTCTACTCTACCTTGCATGATGACTTGTAGCAGAGAGTATTTATCGTTTCGGAGTAGATGGCCCAGATACGATGTTTTTCTTATTTTAATTGTGTTCGCAAGCTTTCTGCCATGTCCAACTCGTCTTAAACTTCCTCATTTGAGACTTTTGCAGTCCAAGGAATCTTCAAAATACGCCTATATAGCCTCATTTCGAATGCCTCCAATTTTTTATAGATTTTTCAGAGTCCAAGCTTCTACCCCATATAGTAGTTGCGATCAAACATAACATTCGACGAACCTCAATCTGATGGCCATACTCAATTTCTTATTTGTAAACATTGACTTGTATTTTATAAAGCCTTTTCGAGCCATTTCTGTTCTGACCTTTATCTCCTGCTCTTGATCTAACTGTGAGTTTATAATTGCTCCGAGGTATTTATATTTGTCGACTCTCTCTAGGGGTTTACCCTCCAATGTCAGTTGTATGTTGTCAACAGGGTTTTTTGAGATCACCATGTATTTGGTTTTATTTATATTCATTGTTAGTCCCATCTTTTTAAGGATTGTTTTATTTTTAAGGATGTTAATGATTTCCAGGAGAGTTTGTAAATAATTAAATTAACCTGTTTGTATTGTTTAATTGTTCTTCACATTTTTTGTATATACGCTGCTGAATAACTTTGAGTAGTATTTTTAAAGTGTGGCTCATAAGGCTAATTAATCGGTACTCATCGCAAGATTTAGGATTATTTTTCTTGGGTAAGGGTAAAAAGATTTTAACCATTCATCCGGGATTGGACCATCGTGGTATATTTTATTAAATAATTTAGTTAGACACTCTATATTTTCATCATTCAGGATTTTTAATATCTCTACAGGAATTTCATCGGGACCTGGCGCTTTGCCACTTTTTGAGATTTTAATTGCCTGTTTAACCTCTGATATCAGAATTTTTAGATTTTCATTAGTTGGTAATGTATCATTTATTTCTTCTTTATTATCTGCGAATAAGTCCTTAATGTATTTCTCCCAACTTTGTTGTTTTTCTACTGCTGATAATTGGAGATTCCCCTTGGAGTTTCGTATAACTTGTAGTATTCTCTTCCGATTATTTCCTGTAATTTCTTTCAGTTTCTTATGTAGCCCATGTGAGTCGTGTTTCATATTAAGTTCTTCTATTTCTCTACAATTTTCTACCGTCCAGTGTTATTTAGCTTCCTTGATCTGCGTTTCTACTAGTTTCTTCATTTGCTTGTACTTCTCTTTATTTGTATTTTTGTATTTTCGTTTTTCTTCTATGAGGTTTATAATATCTGGTGTCATCCAGTCTTTTTTGGCAATTGGTTCTTTTTTACCCACAAACGTTTTACCGGCGTTAAGTACTGCCGATTTCATTTCGTTCCAGGCACTATTAATATCTTTTTTTGACGCCTCTGCGAATGCTGGTGCAACTGTTTCATTTATTTGTTGTTGACATTTTTCACCCTCAAGCTTTGATAAATCTAGTCTCTGAATTTTACTTTTTTTCTGTTGTTTTCTCAGTTTAATATTAACGTTGGCAAGAAGTAGATTGTGGTCGGAGTCTGCATCAGCACTAGGATATGTTTTAACGCTTTTAATTCCATTTCTAAATATTTTGTTGACAAGAATGTAATCGCTTTGGTTTCTTATCAGATTATTCTTGTTGTCTCCTGGTGCACTATAAGTATAGAGTGTTCTTGGTGGTAATTGATAAAAGGTGTTTGTGATGACTAGTTCTTTCTCTTGACAATATTGTACTAATTGGTCTCCTCTCTCATTTCTAATTCCTAGACCATAAGTCCCTACGATATCTTCTACTTTCCCTTTACCGACTTTGGCGTTAAAGTCGCCCATTATTATGTTGACTTCATGTTTTTTTTATGATTTTCGTTAGTTGTTCTAAATCTGAATAGAATACATCTATGTCATTATCGGTGCTGCTTGATGTTGGAGCATAAATTTGAATAATGTTTATGTTTATTGGGTGGGTTTTCAACTGTAACATTAGTATTCTTTCATTATAGGGAATAAAATTTGAGACATAAGGTTGTAGTGCTTTTTTTATTATGATTCCTACACCATTTTTGTGATCACCAGTACTGCTGCCCGAGTAATAAAGAACAATGTCGTTGTGATAACACTGTCCAGCACTGGGCCATCTTACTTCGCTAAGGCCAAATATACCTATTTTAAGTCTGCTCATCTCTAGTGATACTGTTGCAAGTTGTACAGTTTTATATAATGTTCGTACATTCCACGTTGCAATACGATTTATATTATTTATTTTGTTTTTCCTCCTGGAGATTCTTCGCACCCCTGTCCCATTTAAAAGACGCCAAGCACTCGGGGCCGTTTCGTTTTGATTCTTCATTTTGTGATTTTTCTTGAGATATCCTTGAGATTTAAAACGCTACAAACTTATTTTTATAACAAAACTGCAATTCTTGATTGTAAGAATCATTACACTTCTCTTTTTTGTTTTAGGTTGACTATCAATTATGGTTAAGAATAAAACAAAGTTTATGTTAATAGGATTGATGATATCAAAAATCACAATTATTTTTGTAATATATTTGCAAAGCTCACAGTTGCAAAACAACATTTTTTATAAGTTATCCAAACCAATTACTAGAAAGTTATTGTTAAATAGAAAGACTTACGTACTGTCAACTGACGATTACAATCGTCTGTTTAATATCAGCTTTGAGTTTTCTATATTGAATCAAGTGTGCCATGAAAATGTTCCATTATTAGTGCTTATATTGGTCCATTCTGCACCTTTGAATTTCAGGAAGAGGCAGACAATAAGGACTACATGGGGGCAAGTGGGAGAAAATAAAAAACTACTGTTCCTGATAGCAGATCCTGGTTCTACAAGAAAACAGAAAAAAATAGAAGTTGAAAATGCGCAATTTGGTGATATTATACAAGGAAATTTTAAAGACAGTTACAAAAACTTGACGTACAAGCATATAATGGCTCTAAAATACTTTGTTTATCATTGTCCGCATGCAAAATTTTTATTAAAAACCGACGACGACGTCTTCATCAACTGGCCAAGTATGGAAAATTTTCTTACTTTCGGTGTATATCCTTACAGTGATAGACAAACTATATATTGTGTTACGAGAACTCACAGCCCTGTAGAAAGAAACTATTCCAAATGGGTGGTATCATTTAATGAATATCCAGAAGAAGTCTATCCACCGTATTGTCTTGGATATATTCTTATTTACACACCAGAAGTAGTAGTAGCTCTATACAACGAAGCGCAACAATCAAACTCCTTTTTGTGGGTAGACGATGTTTTCGTAACTGGTATTCTTTTTAAGAAACTTGGGTATATTCACACAGATATCGAATTTTTGGAGTTATCGTACGAAGATTTGTATGCTATTATTGGGCAATCCACCGACATTACAATTAAACCGTTCTTATTTAAATTACTCAGTGGAATAGGGATGAAAATTGTTTGGGAATATATTTCAAAGCATGCACCTCCAAGGAATATTTACAAATTATATCGATAATAAAATTTTGTTAAAAAAACTCAAATATTTTTTTTATATTAGGATTAAGATTAGCGAGAGTACAGGACCCTTAAGCTAGCGGGGACAAATGAGCGGAATCCAATTTAACCAAACATAGTAGTTTTCACTAATTTATTACCACCCTAATATTTTTTTACCACCAAACCAATCTTAAGGGGAGTGATTCTGCTGGCTTAAGGTTCAAGCTAGCAGAATTCAGAAAAAAAACTTTTTGCCGATGGCATATTTTTCTACCCATTTTTCACTAATTTATTACCACCCTAATAATTTTTCACCACCATACCAACCTTAAGGGGAGCTATTCTGCTGGCTTAATGTTCAAGCTAGCAGAATTCAGAAAAAAACTTTTTGCCGATGGCATATTTTTCTACCCATTTTTCCCGAATTTATTACCACCCTAATAATTTTTCACCACTAAACCACCCTTAAAGGGAGCGATTTTGCTGGTTTACGGTTAAAACTAGTAAAATCCAGAAAAATATTTATAATATAACATAGTGCTCTGTTAGGATTTCACGAATTTATTACCACCTTAGTAATTTTTCACCCGTTAACTACCCCTTACGGAAAGTCAATAATTCTTTTAGATTAAAATTTCTTCTTCTTCTAGTTCCATGACCGTTATCGATCGTTGGATATCATGCTGGCTACCATATTCGCTATCGTGACTTTATTGACAGCAGCTCTAAACAACGATGTAATTGATTTTCCATACCATTGCCTTAGATTTTTCAGCCATGATGTTCTTCGTCTACCAGGACCACGATTACCTTGGATCTTTTCCTGAATGATCAGATGTAAAAGATCATATTTTTCAGGGTGTCTCATAATGTGACCGAAGTATTCCAGCTTGCGTTTCTTTATTATATTGACCAGTTGTTTTGTTTGGCTCAGCCGTCTAAGGACCTCCTCATTTCTAACTCTGTCGACCCAGCTTATTTTCAGTAGTCGTCTGTATACCCACATCTTAAAGGCTGTCAAGCGTTTAAGCATAGCCTCAGTTAGAGTCCACGCTTCCACTCCATACAGCAGGACAGGAAAGATGTAGCAAGATGTCATTCGAACTCTAAGGTCAATGCTAAGATCGTGACTGCAAGGTACGTTTCTCATTTTTACAAAGGCAGCTCGGGCTTGTTCTATTCGGCTTTTAATTTCTGCGGTTGGATTCCAGCTCTCATTGATATTACTGCCGAGATACACGAGTTTCTCTGCTCTGTCCAGTGTGGCATCTCCGACTTTTATACCGTCATCCTGTATATAATTTTGTTTGCTAACTATCATATATTTCGTTTTCTTAACGTTGAGTTTTAATCCATACTGATCACAAGTCTGTTTTATTTTGTTCATTCGATTTTGAAGGTCTTCTCCGCAATTGGCAAGGACTAAGGTATCGTCGGCATATCTAATATTGTTGACGGTTACTCCATTCACAATAATACCTTCGGTTGTCTCCATTAAGGCTTCCTTAAATATTTCCTCCGAATATAGTTAATAATAATAAATAAGTTAAAAAGTATATATATATATATATATATATATATATATATATATATTGTTATGCTATTTAAATTGTATTCTATTGCTTATTTAGAAAAGATCCTGTCTATATTTATTAAATGATCTAATCTCCAATTAATCACAATAAATCAGCATTAATTAATTACAATCTCAGGATATTTAACTTGTACTATTTACCTTTGATCGTGGATTCAAAATATTTTCCAATTGGCTTCCTAATTGGGATAGGTAATATGACCTGAATAAAATACACAGAATTTCAACTGAAGTATATGTGAGATGTCCTTTATTTTATTGAAATTTTATATAACAATCAATCCGGTAATATTTGCAATACAATACTTTAAATATATGAGAAGTTGTTTTCTATCATGGACCCAAATGTTATTTTACATTGATTTTTAATGTGTTATAACTAAGCTCTCTTTATAATTTTTTCTTTTTTAAATGATCGCAAAATTAACTGTCTCTATAATTTATTCAATTTATTTAATTTATAAATGAAAACCACACTCCTGCTCTAATGAAAATTGACTGACCTTTCGTTATCTGCCGTTGCAATTCTATGGCCACGCCATAAAAAAAAACCTTTCTCTGCTTCTGCTCCTATTTTGGTCCAGAAGACGTACACCTTTCTCCTCTCTGTCCTTGTATCTGCAACCCAACAACTCGTGTAATTCTATGCAGCCTCCTTTTGAACCAATCTCCGCGCCTGTTTGTAACTTCAAATGTTTCCGGCTTCGTCTGCTATTAATATTCTTATAACCTTTTGGTTTTTCTATCTCTCTGTACCCCGTTCCTCACACTCATCAGCTTTTACACCGCAAATAAACAAACCCGGTAAATTACGTCTTCGGGATTTCAAACAAACACAAACCACAAAGCTCCTTCCTTCTTGGGCGACGAAAACTGACTAACCCCTTTCCTCTCTCCTATCTCATAGCCAAAACCACCCCTCCTTGCATTCAAAAATTGACCAATAAAAATCTTCTACCTCTGTGACGTATATCGTTATCAACCAACTCTCTCTATTAAAACGTCATTCGGGTAATTCCAGAAAACAACATTCTTTAATTATTCTAACTAAATCTATCTGCTTTACAAATATTTCTTACTAATAGCTACAAACGATACCTGTTTCTCAATTCAATGTCTTTTGTTAATAAACTTTTACCGATATAATCTTTCGGGGGGAAAAACCACCGCACATCCCGGTCTATTGTTTAAACACTTTCTATATAC
This sequence comes from Diabrotica balteata, assembly GCA_918026665.1. NCBI lineage: Eukaryota > Metazoa > Arthropoda > Insecta > Coleoptera > Chrysomelidae > Diabrotica > Diabrotica balteata. The sequence continues at coordinate 105,816,381 of OU898284.1, forward strand.
ACTTTTATTACGGGTAAATCCATTTCACAATAACCGACTTATTTAAATTTCTTATCGATAATATTTGAAAGTCTTGTCTCTGAGGCCTAATGAACAATTCTTTGAACAACTTAAAATACATATTTTGTCTTATACAGGATGTTTGAAAATTTATATGCCCGTGTCATTATGAAATATCAATAATTTTAATTTTTATTTAAGTAATAAAATTTGTATATCGGGTTTTTTTATTGCTAACAGACATTCAAAAGTACAACAAATCCCCGCCTTTGTAATCGATAAAATTTATCAATCTATGCAACTAAATTTTCTCGAGGCAAACTAAAACGCACTTCCTGTATGCTAGCTGTACTTATGCTACGTATTATCCTATCCTACTATCTACTTTATACAAATTTAAATCTTCATTCGTGATATTTATATACATCATGGATATTATAAATACCTCTGATCTTTTCAGAATCCATATGTTTCAACTCATAGCTGTTTACTCCATCTTCGTTGTTTACTATGTATGGCCCTTCGAAAACAGGCATCAATTTTGCGCAAATACCGCTCTGAAGATTTGACACTCTTAATGCTCTTACCATTACTTTGTCACCCTTTTGGAAAGTTACTGGTCTTCGTTTCCTATTATGACCCTGTCTCTGGATGTATTTCTCATTGCTTCTTCTTAATCTCCTCTGAACCGTTTCTATAACCTGTCGATACTCTCTTTGTTCTGGATCTTCCCACGGTCTTATCGGCATGACGCCTTTCATGACGTATTCTGGTGTTTCTTTCGTTACTGTACTTGGCATGGAATTTAGGTACATCTCTATTTCTCCCAATTTTCTGTCCCATCGCCGATGTTGACCATCCGTTGCAATGCGAAGAAATTTCGTTACCTCTTGTATAAATCGCTCAGAAGGATTACTTTGGGGATGCCTGATGCTTACAAAGTTCGTCTCGATTCCCCGTTCTCTAAGCTGTCCCTTGAAACGATCATTTCGGAAGTACGTTGCATTGTCTAGTAAAATTTTTCTTGGGGTTCCTACCGTAGCGATGAAATTGTCTATTTTTCTCAATATTTCTTCCCCTTTTGTGGTGCGGCAACTATATAATTTCACGTATTTTGAGAACACATCCACCATCACCAGAATATGCTTGTTCCTTTGGGTGGTCACAATTAGATCGCTTAACATGTCGATGGCTATAATGTCCAGGTTGTTCCGGGATACAATGCTCTTTGCAATATTTTCGTTTTTAAAATTCCTGCTCTTGTATTTCTGGCATACTTCGCATTTCTGTGTGATCTCTTTTGCAATGCGGTAATCTTGTCGACTGATGTAGTTTTCCCTAAACACAAGCCATACCTTTCTACTGCCAATATGTCCATTTTCCTCGTGTAGCTTCTTTATGATTTTTTCTGCCAATGTCGGTGTCACTAAATATAATTCCTTTCCGTCTATTCTCTTAAAAAATATCTCGTTTTCTAGCTCCGCTCTTCTCTTTTCTCTTTCTTCTAGGCCTTCCTGGTCGGTCCTTATCTCATTTAATGAAAATATTCCTTCGGCTTGTGTCAATATATTCAATCCCACATGTAATGTAATTGTCTCTTTTTTTCCTGTATCTTCGTCCCGTGTTAAAGCGTCAGCTATTATGTTGTCTTTCCCTTTGATGTATCGGAATTCGAAATCATACTCTTGTAAGAGCAGAATGCCTCTGTGTATTCTGTTATTTACCAATCGATTCTTCATGATGTGTATCAATGCTGCATGATCCGTTTCGATGGTGAATTTAGCTCCCAATAAGTAAAACCTTAATTTGTTTACGCAAAATAGTACACTGGCGAATTCCAACTCGGTGACACTGTATTTTCTCTCATGTGTTTTAGTCACTCGAGATATAAAACATATCGGAACCTCTTGGCCGTTTTGTATTTGCGACAACACTCCTGCAAATTTCTGTATCGACGCATCCGTACGGAGTATAAACGGCAAATTGTACATAGGGTGATATATTTTCGTTCCTTTAGCAAATTCTTGTTTCAATATTTTGAAAGCTTCCTCCTGTTCTTCTTTCCAATTCCATTTTGTCCCTTTCTTTAACAATTTTATTAAAGGAATTTCTTTTTGGCTTAAATCGGGAATTAATTTCTTGAAATAATTTATCGTACCGAGAAACCCTCGCAATGTTTTTAGATTTGTTGGTCTTGGGTATTCGTCGATGAGCTTTACTCTGTCCTCGGCTAGACTTACAGTTTTGGTGTCAAGTTTGAAACCCAAATAAATCACTTCCTTTTGAAAAAATTGACATTTTTCAATGTTTAGTTTTAATCCCGCTGTGTCCAATTCTTTCAAAATTATTTTGATATGTTCCACATGACTCTGCATATCTTGTGAAAAAATTAATAAATCGTCGATGTAATGGACGATGAACTCTTCATGGTGATTCAAAATGGTATGCAAAGCTCGTACAAGTGCTGCACAAGCGCTTTGTAATCCAAACGGAACTACCTTAAATCGGTATACTATACCATCAATTGAAAAGGCAGTGTAGTTTCTACACTTTTCAGCCAAAGGTATTAACCAAAAACTATGCTTTAGATCAATTTTTGAGAAAATATGTGATCCCGTGATTCTTCCAAAAATGGCCTCGATATTTAACGGTGATTCATATTGTGATACTGTGTGTTGGTTGATATTTCGGGCATCTAAACAGAGTCTTAACTCTCCACTGCTCTTCTTCACTATCACAATTGGGTTAATATAGGGTGAGTCACATCTCTCAATGATTTGATCTTCTAACATTTTTTTGATTTCTTGCTTTACTTCTTGCCGATACTTATAAGGAATTGGATAAGTCTTCGATCGAAAATTTCCCAAGTTTTTCACCTCAAATGAGTGCTCGTATTTTGTGGCCACTCGGTTTTCCTCATTTATCAGCGTTTCGTAGTCTCTTAAAATTAGACGCAAATCATTTTCTTTGTCTTCTCCACATATCAATTTTTTGTCTCTCCCATCAAATTCTTCGCACATATTCACCGTGTACTCCGTGTCTTCTTCAAACACCACTGTCTCCATTGTGTCCTCTTCATTTTCCTTTGTTTTTTTTTTCTGTTGGGCTCGTCTCTTCTTTTGAGGAATCCCAAGTTTTGCTTTCATTTCTTGTCAAAATCTTCCCATCTTCTTCTCCTGAGCTCGTCTCATCTTTTGAGGAATCCCAGGTTTTTTTTTCTTTGATCTTTTTCTGACCTTTTCCCCTCTTTCTTCCTTTTCCTTTGTTCGTCACCAGGTTCATTTCCACCGTTTGTTCTTTCTCTGATTCGTCCGTAATTTGTTTCTCTTGTTCCTTATCCTGTTCTTCTTCTTTTTCCTTTGTTATTTTTATCGTATTGGTTTTGAAGTCGATCACTACATGTTTTTCCGTTAATTCGTCAACGCCTACAATCATGTCATGTGACATATTCGGCATTATTACACATTGAAGTGCATACATATTTTTTTTCAATCGTACCATTACTCGTATACCTTCATTTATTGTTGCCAATGTCCGTTTATTTGCGCCCACTAAATTCACCCTAGGTATTTTATAAATTAGACTTGTTAAATTTACTTCTTCGATTAATTTTCTGTTGACCAGTGTTATTTCAGAGCCTGTGTCTATCATAATTTTAATTGGTTTCTCATTTATAAATCCATCCACAAATTTTAAATTAACTCCATTTCTCTTTTCATTGTTTCCTGCCAGTTTAATAAATTCCTTGGGGTGACAAAAAATTCCTGTTTGTTTCTTCGTTTTTAGTGAGCGCCTTCTTGAAAACACGCCTGTTGTTCTTCTTTGTTTTCTCGCCCGTCATCTTCTCTCTCATATTCATTTTCTTCTCTTTGCGTATTATTTATTTCTCTTCTGTTCTCTTTTGGTCTATCATTCCCGTATCGGTTACCGCGAGATTCCTGTTCATTCCGTGGGTTATTGTATCGGTTTCCTTGGTATGGGCGGTTATTTCTACTCTGATTTTCCCGATCCCTGTTTTCATTCCATCTCTGGGTTCTGGGTTCATAATTCTCTCTTCCGTTCGGTCTATTTTCGTATCCCTGTCTAGGTATGAATTCTCGTCTTGTATAATCTCTTCTAAAATTTTGACCTCTATCTCTATATTCTTGGTTTTCTCTTTGTCTATAATTTTCTTGCGGTCTTCTTTCTCTTCTTTCATGCCTACGTGATTCTCTCATTTGCAAAAATTGACATAAGCTATCAATGTCCTTGTAATTTTGGAGATTTATGTGGTCTTCCAAGGTATCTTCAAAGTGTCGCGATATCAACTCTACCAATTGTTCTGATGAATAATTATATTGCAAATGTTTTGCATTATTATAGAGTTGTAATGCGTACATCTTTTCTGATACGCCCATCCTCTCATGGTATTTTCCATTTTGTAACTCTTTATTTACTTGTAGTTGCTGGATTTTTCCCCAGAAATAATTTAAGAATCTTCTCTCAAAATCTTGCCAATTGTCAAATTCGTCTTCCTTGCTGACAAACCAAAGATTTGCCTCTTCTTTGAGATGGTTTCTGATGGTTTCCTTTGCTGTTGCAAACGGTCCTATGTATTTGACTTTTTCCTTTAGGATATTTATAAAAGGCACTGGGTGTAGTTTCCTTATATCCCCGCCAAATCGTACTTTTACGTCTTCTGTGCTATGTACGATAACTTCCTTTCTTTCTATTCCTCTTATCTCCATCTCTGCAATTTGTTTAAATCTCCTTTCCGTTTCTTTCCGGTCTTCTTGTAGCGCATTTTCAAATTTTATTTCTATCTGTTCTAATTCCCTTTCTTGCATACTCTGAATATCCTTCATTTTAGTTTCGATTTCTTCTCTCTGCAATTCTAGTTTACTCTCTGTTTCTTCCCTACTTCTTTCTAAACAGACTTTTATTTCGTTTTCATATTTGTCCATACGCGTTTCCATTTTTTGTTCCATTTTTCTTTGGTTTTCTTCCAATTTGTCCAATTTTTGTTCCGTTCTTTGTTGTGATTCATCCAATTTTTGTTCCGTTCTTTGTTGTGATTCATCCATCTTCTGTGATTGGAGTTGCATCATTTGTATTAATTTTTCTATTCCCGATTCTTGTTTTTCTGTCTCCATTACTGTTGTGTCTAATACGTCTTCCTGGTCTGAATATTCTTCCTGTTCTGATTTATCTTCTTGTTTTTTGTTCTCTTTGCTCTTGTTTCTTGTGTTTGGCATTTATTCTGTTTTTATCCCCGCCAAATATAAAATTCTACTGGTCTGTTGCAACAAACGGGACTTTTCTTGTTCAAATGTAATAACTCTTGAGTACGAGTATCAAATTTCAATATCCCACAAATAAATCAAATGGTAAAATATCAAATGTCAAATTCAATCAAATAAATCACGTATGGTAAAATTATCAAATGTAAATATCACACAAATAAATCAATTATGGTAACCTATAAATTGTCAATATCACGAATAAATCAATTATGGTAAATTGTATCTTAAAAAAAATATATAAATCTTTATGTCCTCAAATTTTACATAATATTTCACTTTATCCACGGCATATAAACTTTCAAATATCTGCTCGTCTACTCCTATCCTTTCAAATTTGCCAACTAGAAATATTTTTCAAAGCCCCACGTTGGGCGCCATTTTGTTATGCTATTTAAATTGTATTCTATTGCTTATTTAGAAAAGATCCTGTCTATATTTATTAAATGATCTAATCTCCAATTAATCACAATAAATCAGCATTAATTAATTACAATCTCAGGATATTTAACTTGTACTATTTACCTTTGATCGTGGATTCAAAATATTTTCCAATTGGCTTCCTAATTGGGATAGGTAATATGACCTGAATAAAATACACAGAATTTCAACTGAAGTATATGTGAGATGTCCTTTATTTTATTGAAATTTTATATAACAATCAATCCGGTAATATTTGCAATACAATACTTTAAATATATGAGAAGTTGTTTTCTATCATGGACCCAAATGTTATTTTACATTGATTTTTAATGTGTTATAACTAAGCTCTCTTTATAATTTTTTCTTTTTTAAATGATCGCAAAATTAACTGTCTCTATAATTTATTCAATTTATTTAATTTATAAATGAAAACCACACTCCTGCTCTAATGAAAATTGACTGACCTTTCGTTATCTGCCGTTGCAATTCTATGGCCACGCCATAAAAAAAAACCTTTCTCTGCTTCTGCTCCTATTTTGGTCCAGAAGACGTACACCTTTCTCCTCTCTGTCCTTGTATCTGCAACCCAACAACTCGTGTAATTCTATGCAGCCTCCTTTTGAACCAATCTCCGCGCCTGTTTGTAACTTCAAATGTTTCCGGCTTCGTCTGCTATTAATATTCTTATAACCTTTTGGTTTTTCTATCTCTCTGTACCCCGTTCCTCACACTCATCAGCTTTTACACCGCAAATAAACAAACCCGGTAAATTACGTCTTCGGGATTTCAAACAAACACAAACCACAAAGCTCCTTCCTTCTTGGGCGACGAAAACTGACTAACCCCTTTCCTCTCTCCTATCTCATAGCCAAAACCACCCCTCCTTGCATTCAAAAATTGACCAATAAAAATCTTCTACCTCTGTGACGTATATCGTTATCAACCAACTCTCTCTATTAAAACGTCATTCGGGTAATTCCAGAAAACAACATTCTTTAATTATTCTAACTAAATCTATCTGCTTTACAAATATTTCTTACTAATAGCTACAAACGATACCTGTTTCTCAATTCAATGTCTTTTGTTAATAAACTTTTACCGATATAATCTTTCGGGGGGAAAAACCACCGCACATCCCGGTCTATTGTTTAAACACTTTCTATATACACTTTTATTACGGGTAAATCCATTTCACAATAACCGACTTATTTAAATTTCTTATCGATAATATTTGAAAGTCTTGTCTCTGAGGCCTAATGAACAATTCTTTGAACAACTTAAAATACATATTTTGTCTTATACAGGATGTTTGAAAATTTATATGCCCGTGTCATTATGAAATATCAATAATTTTAATTTTTATTTAAGTAATAAAATTTGTATATCGGGTTTTTTTATTGCTAACAGACATTCAAAAGTACAACAATATATATACGGTTTTATAACGTCTTACGACGTTGTCCGACTCCCAAACGCCACTGTATTTTGTCTTGAGTTAGGTCTTCGTCCAGATTTCGAGCGCTAATCGCTTTCCTAACTCCCAGGTTCCAGCTCTGTGGTGGTCTTCCGCGTTTATTCTTCTCTGGGGGTTGCCACATCATCTTAGGCACATCACATTAGGCAATCTTTCGTCCCCCATTCGGCTCACATGCCCATACCTTATGAGCTGTTTTCTCTCAATATCCTCAACTATAGTGCCTATAAGTTAAAAAGTAAAGGCGACAATATACAGCCTTGTCTCACTCCTCTTTTTATATTTATTTCATCCGACAGTTCTTGTTCAACCTTTATTCTTGCCACTTGATGCCAGTATAGATTTGTAATTATTTATAGATCTTTATCGTCCAATCCAGCTGTTTCCAATATTTCTAGCATTTTGTTATGTCGGACTTTGTCAAAAGCTTTTTTAATATCGATTGCACAAATCTACACATTTTGATTTATATCTCTGCATCTCTGTACTAGCACCCGTATACTAAACAAGGCTTCTCTTGTACCCAAGTCACTCCTAAACCCAAATTGAGTATTGCTAATTCTGTCTTCTAACAGCTTGTAAATTCTGCTGTGTATCACTCGCAGGAAGATCTTCAAAACGTGACTCATCAGATTTATTGTCCTATAATCACCGCATGTCTTTGAACGATGTTTCTTAGGTATTATGACAAATGTCGACTTTAACCAATCAGTTGGTAATATCCCAGTGTCATAAATTCTGTTAAAGAGATTACACAGAGCTTTAATTCCATTTTCTCCCAAAAACTTTAATATTTCAGCACTTACTTCATCGGGGCCAAGTGCTTTTCCATTTTTTGCCGATTGTATTGAACGTCATACCTCACTTTCTGTTATAGATGGACCTGATATAGCAATCGGTGTATAGTGTTCTACTCTCTCATTTTCAAATAATTCAGAAATGTAGTTTTCCCATTCTTTTAACTTTTCATAGATGTCTAATATTCTGTGTCCGTTTCTGTCTTCTAAACTTTGGGATACTTGTTTCCGTTTGTTTCCAGCGACCTCTTTTAATCTCTTGTGCAGATGAAATGTATCGTGTTTCTTTTCATATTGTTCAATTTCATTACATTCTTTACTATGAAATTGTGTTTTCGCTTATCTTATCTTCTGCCTGATTATTGCATGGATCCTCTTGTATTCGTTTTTATCTTTATTTCTGACTTCTCTTCTTTGATCCATAAGTCTCAGTATTTCGTCTGTCATCCACCCTTGTTTTTTTCTTGCTTTTGGCGCACGCAATTTTGTTTCTTGAACAGTCTTTAAGATGTCTTTAATTCTCGTCCAGTTTTCCTCAGTACTTTCTTCTTTGCTTGATGTTAACTTCATTTTTTGTTCTAATATACTAGTTATTTCTTGTTTTACAGTATCATTTAGCATCGTTTCTCTATCAATAGTAACTGTTTGCTTATTCGTCCTTGCAACTCTTTTTACTCTCAGTCTTATTTTTCCAACTAAAATATTGTGATCTGTTGGTACATCTGCGCCTGGATATGTTTTTACTGCTAATACTGAATTTCTGTATCTCTTATTTATACATATGAAGTCTATTTGGTTACGAACAACTCGTTCAGGTGTAGGTGTAGGTTCAGGGGTAGATTTCCAGGTGTAAAGACGACGTTTTGGAAGTTTGAAAATTGTGTTCGTTATTACTAATTGCTTTTCTACGCAAAAAGATGCCTACATATCTCCTCTTTCATTTCGTATTCCCAGACCATATTTCCCTATGATATCTTCCTGTTCACCTTCACCAATCTTTGCATTAAAATCTCCCATGATAATATTGATTATTGATAGATTAAAATTTAGGAGGAAAAATTATTTTTTGTCAAATTCACTCTCTTCTACCTTTAACTTAAATAAAAAAGTGTTTTAAATGTTTACTTAACTTTAACCTGATAATCTTGCACCCTTTAATCAATCTTGTTTGGAAATGTTCTTGCTATAGCTTAATATTTGAGCCAGCAGAATTAGAAAAAAAAATATTTTTGAAATGCCACAGTGTTCTGCTAGGTGTTAACGTATGTATTATCACTCTAGTAATTATTCACTCTTCAACTGCCTCTTATGGAAAGTCAATAATTCTGTTGGGTTAAAATTTAAGGTAAAAAATATTCTTTTACAATTATTTCACTCTTCTAAATCTTTACTTTCACCCCTAAAAGAACATTATTTGGAAATGTTCCTGTTAGCTTAATATTCGAGCCAGCGGAATTATTAAAAATTATTTTTGAAATACCAGTGTTCTGCTAGGTTTGTACGAATTTATTACCATCCTCTACAAAATGTCAGACCGAGAGTGCAGTACGGCTAATATAGGAATGCACAATTGCCGGATTTCACGCCTTGTGCTTCGCGATACAAACAGGTCCAAGTGGTAGTCACAGAACCGTACCCAGATCTCTACGCCGGGCTCTGTTATTTATTATAAAATAATATATTGATAAAATAATTGCCTTCAAGTAGCCAAATAAGAGGCATGAATTTGAATAAAAAGACCTTAAGTTTTTAACGAGAATTTTATTATAAAACTGTATACTTTATTAATCTAACAAATGTATTTTAAATTACATTTCTTGATAGCTATAAATATACCGGGTGGAACCTCCGGTAACTCAATTTCCGTGCACCCAGCCCAATATCCAAGGAAAACTTTTCTTTTGTTAATATGTGAAAAATTATCAGGAACGGGAATATCGAAAAAGCTTTGCACATTTTTTAATCCCGGCTATATTATTAAAAAAACAAGTTGCGCACTTGAATCACTGCGAAATGTTAACACCTACTATGAAATTTTTTTTGTGGAAATCTGAAGTGCAGTTTTTGTCCTTGTTAATAAAACAATGCAGTCTCGCATTTTTTACATACAACATAAGTTTACCAAGTTCCTTGGCATAGCAACCTGGTAGTTTTCAGCGAAACTTTGTGTTATTCCATATGGGATAATGGTTTTCCTTGCCCACACTTGACCAGATGAGCAGGTATAAGGTTTCTAGTGTAAGTTATTTAACATTATATTATATTTATACTTTATTAAACTAACAAATATATTTTAAATAACATTTCTTGATAGCTATAAATATACAGGGTGGAACCTTCGGGAACTCGATTTCCGTGCACCCAGCCCAATATCCGAAAAGCCCTTACTCTGATTGGACTGGTAAATGCATTTTATTGGTTATACAGTGTAAAATAATCGAGGTTACTCACAGATATTCAATTAATTATACTAAAGTCGCCCTCTACATTCGAGATGTCGGATTCTCTTTCGCTACTCTCCCCTGTGTTCGCGTGTATTATCAATTGGTCTACGTCATCTTGCAGGTTGTCCGCAGTCCACTTCTCAGTTTCCGTTTTCTCAACAACATGAGTGACATAATTGCGCCAATTTTGGTCTGTGACGCGTGCGAAACCGTCGTCGATCAACTGGCGTACCTCGTCGTTTTTAAAAGTGGTATTATGGGTACCTACATATCGCTTAACTTGGTTCCACACCATTTCTATAGAATTAAATTCGCAGTGATATGGGTATTGATCTTTAAAAGCACGCGATGCTTCTAATAGCTCTTATTTCAAATAACACTCCTCAAAAAAAATGTCTTTTTCCACTAGCCATTCCTTGATTGCAGCTTTATTCCAGGAATTGTTAGGGAATCTCTCTTTACGGGAGTGGTACGATGCATTGTCCATTACAATGACATTCATGCGACCATTATTTGGTAAATTTGATATTAATGTCTCCTTAAACCACGACTCAAAATATGCGGCATCCATTTCATCGTGATAGTCGCCGTCTTTATCGCCATATTTCAACTTAAACTTTCTTTAAGGTTTAGATTTCGTTCCGAAAAAAGAAAGCATGGAATTTCCTCCGAATAGCATATTTGGTATGATCTTGAAGCTGGATGCGTTTTCTACCTCTGGTTTCAATTATTTCAACAAGTCCATCATCCAATTTGCCTTCACTTTGTTTAAAATTGTTTACAATTCTGTATACACTTCTCGTCGACACTTTAGTCAAATCACTACACAGGGTAACTAATAGTATTCTACTCATCGTCATCCCACCAGTGTTTACTTCGATAGCAAAATAACTGAATCCCTGAGTAGCCGACTTTCGCCGACTATCGCGGTTTTAGGGAGGTATAACTATTACCTACTAACCTAAAATTATTATTTATTATAATTAACTCAAATTTATAAAACAGTAATAGAAAGTATTTTGTTGTACGGCAATGTAGTATATTTTTTCTACGTAAAAATATTAAGAGAATAAACCTTTTGATTCTAAAAGTATTTCGAGCGGGAGATAAAAAAAATTGAACGTATTAAACGAGCACTGAAAGACCTATGTGGCATCCTTCATCATTTTTAGTGGCGAATTTAGATTTCTCGTCCCAAAAAACTCCAGCTTACCAAATTTCATGTTGTTATTCCATGCCTATCACGAAATATTTAAAAATAATAGTTTAACTTTGACACCCTTTTGGTTATTATCAACTTTCTTACTTAGGTAAGTTAGTTTAAATCAGCCTATTTTAATCTCAGGAATCTAAGATTAAGTTATGGCCATTCGTTACCAAACACCATGTATATTGTATTAATATATATAATAACCTAAATGTCAATAATAATCATATTAAAATTGACATAATTATAAATAGGTACATATTTATTTAATAGAAGTAGCTTTGTCGTAACTTCTTATGACATTTTTCGTACGCCATTGGAAGACCTACAATAGCGATGAACCGTCACTATTACTTCCAAGAATTTACTGCCTAGATTTCTGGATTCTGACTATAGCTTAGGTTAAAATACAAAAAGTAATTTTTAAATTCCACTGTGTGCTACAAATCTTTTCGATTTCATTTACCACCTTCACTATTGTTTACCCTTCTATGAGAAGCCAATATTTCTGCTAGATTGAATTTTGAACTGTCAAAACAAAATTATAAAAGGTATTTTTAATAATTTTTTTGTATTGTAGTTTTACTTCAACCTTTTACTGTTTTTTGCTATCTTCATATTTTTCACCTAACACACTGGGCATAAGTTCCGCACTTTACGTTCTAATTTTGGGGGCGTAAAGTCGTACTTTTTCGTCCGGTAAAAAAATGCACGTTTTCAAATTTCAAGAGTAAAAATCAGCTATTAAAAATTACTCAAAAACTATTGTACTTATCATAAAACACACTCAGGGACAGTACAGAGGCGGTATATTTGCAATTTATTGCCAAAGTTAAATAATAGTGTGTCACCTCGGGGTAAATGGAAAGGGTCTTGCCACCTTCTGTACCACCGTGTGCTCTGTAGAGGGGCTTCGAAAACATCGTGAGCTCCTCTACTTTTGTCCATTTTCAGGGTATGGACTTCAAAATGTTTTGTTTCCTGATGGCTCGTCTTAATAAAGACGAGAGATTTCTTACATGATAAATATCTTACATGATAGTTGTCGAAATAAACATCAGGTTTGTTGTCTTCGATGTCTTGCCTTGAAAAAGGCAAGTTATTTCTTACATGACCAAATATATATAGGTCGAAATAAAACACCAAAAGTACAGTAGAAATAATACTCAGCCACAGAGTATGGAAAGCTAAAAAGGAAGCAGAGCCCCGAGAGCACTAAGCTCTCGAAGTGCCCGTGAAGGACTGAACTGATTGACCTGAAAATCGCCTAATTTTATACTTTCTGAAGTAGCCATTAGGGATTTCCAGGTCAGGGAGGGGCCAACGGGAAAAATAAGGGGCGGGGCGATGCGTCTCGAACGTGAACTAGTCGCGTCCGAGACTAGAATCTCATCCTGGACTCAGAAGAACCAACAATCATCATTGGAGACCTTAATGCAAGATCACCCAATTGGTACGACAGGAGAACGAATGGTAATGGAAGACGGCTCTGTGGCTATCTCGAAACAAAAAACAACACTTATGTGGTAGGACCAGTGAATCCAACTTGCTACAACGGAGTAGCTGAACCAACTCACCTCGACATTGCAATCCTACACAACGTGGGTCAACAATATGAAATACATTCATTAAATGAAGGCGATTCAACACATAATTTAATCGTACTGACCCTGGGAGCTATAGATATAAATCAACTAGAGCCCCGAAAAAAGAAAATAACCAGCTGGCCAAATTATAGAAGAATCGTGAGCGAGAACATCGGTGTGATACCCACTATTAATAACATAATGGAGCTGGAAAATAGTGTGGAAAAATTAGAACAAGTCATAATCCATGCCATCGATGCCAGCTCAAAAGAAGAACCAATTATTACGAAACAAGGAAGATTCAAAGATATCAGCCCAGAATTAAGAGAATTAATTCGAGAAAAAAACAGGAAAAGAAGAAGAGCTTACAGAACAAGGACACAAGAAGACAAAAGGATTGCAAACGAGCTAAACAGAGAAGTGAAAAGGCAACTACAAGCCCACAACAGTGAAAGCTGGGAATCCTATATCCAGGAGTTAAATCCAAATAAATCCGGCTTCTGGAAGCTATCCAAAGTGTTAAGAAAAGACAAGAAACCCATCCCACCACTACACGGAGAAAACGGAATTGTCTACACTGAACAAGACAAAGCAGAAGTCCTTAAAGATGAATTTGAAAAAGCATGCAGGAACAACGAACATCCACACGAAGACATCGACTTCACTATACAAGTCGAAAACACAGTCAGGAGGCTAAAAAGAAGAAAGGGCAGAATCGGAATAACACATACATCTCCCGAAGAAGTCAAAAATCTAATAAAAGCGACAAATGCTAAAAAAGCTCCAGGACCGGACAACATTGGTAACAGAGCACTCAAGAACCTACCAACAAAGGGAGTAGTATACATCACAAACATCATTAATAGCATACTAAAATTAAGATACTTCCCGGACAGATGGAAGGAAGCTCATGTTATGATGATAGGAAAGCCAGGAAAGGACGGCACTTTTCCACAAAACTACAGACCTATTAGCTTACTATCATCAGTAAGCAAAATAGCGGAAAGAGTCATATTACATAGACTAAACGAAGAATCGCTAGCTTTGGGATCTATTCCAGAAGCTCAGTTCGGTTTTAGGACCGAACATTCATGTGAACTACAAGTTTTGAGGCTGACAGAATATATCACTAAAGGTTTCAACGAAAAGATGTACACAGCAACGGCGTTCCTCGACGTGAGTAAGGCTTTTGATAGGGTATGGCATCAAGGTCTGCTCTATAAAATGAGCAACCTAGGCTATAGTGAAGCGATGACATGTCTTCTTGCGTCATACCTAGCTAACAGAAGGTTCAGAGTTCGAATAGGTTCAACCCTATCTGAATTAGGGACCCTGGAAGCAGGTGTGCCCCAGGGAGCGGTGTTATCGCCTTATCTGTACACTATCTATACAGCTGACACTCCGACAGACCCGAGAACTATGGTTAGCCTATATGCGGACGATACAGCCATAGCAGCTAGCAGTAGAGATCCAAACCTAGCTGCCAGCTACCTACAAAGCGCTCTGAATAGGTTCCAAAGATGGTGCATAAAATGGAAAATTGCACTAAATCCTGACAAGACACAGGCCGTTATGTACAGACACAGAATAAGGAGACCAGACAGGGAAATCACTATAGAAAACACCCCTGTAGAATGGACGAACGAGGCCAAATACCTCGGAGTCATTTTAGACAGAAAGCTCACTTTCACGGAACACGTAAAACAAACTGTCTACAAAGCAAAAGCACTAAGAAGTCAACTCTCTTCGCTAATCGGCAGAAAGAGCAAACTTCGCTTTAAGACAAAAATGAGGGTAGCTAATAGTATAATACTACCCTCCCTAACATATGCATCTGCCGCATGGGGACACACATGTCAAACGAATAGGAAGAAAATCCAAACAACACAAAACTGGATAATCAGAGAAGCACTGAACCTACCTCAATACGTTCCACTGAGGTATTTATTCAGGGACTCTGGACAGAAAAGAATCCTAAGGACAATGGACGAAAGAGCAAACACCATTTTCAATGGTCTCGTAAATCATCCAAGCAGGACATTAAGAGAGTTGACAAACTACGACATAAACACTAGAACGGTACATAAACGGCCAAAGCAACAACTTATTGGATATAGAGAAGAAGGATAAATGAAGAAAGAGATAGACACAGAGCCGACTACAGAGTATATTAGACAGTGAGCACCAAAAAAATATAGTATATAAGAACAATATACACCGGGGTGTGTGCAGGCACTATACACCCGGGAATGCACACCCCACCACACACACACTTAGGTTAGATTAGGTTTAGATTAGAATAGGGAAAACAAAAAACACAAAAAACATATACACGGAGTGTGTGAGAGCGTTATACACTTGGGAATGCACACTCCATAGTTAAGGTCCATAGTTAAGGTATTAGCATAGATAGACTTAGTTTAAAAAAAAAAACAAAAATCGCTCACTGTCTAATTAATGTCATGTCATCTTCAAGATAAACAAGAACACCCGTTACATCACAAAAATTTACATAACACAAAATAAGAATGTATAAAAGGCCCGTCAGGCACTCTATACCAGCCAGCAGGCACAGGCCCTTCAGGCAGATCAAATATTGATCAAACGCGGACTCTGAGCATCGAGGTCATGTGCGGCAAGCATGGGCTCGGTGGCCAGGACTCACTTCTCGAACACCCAGCCGGCGAGGAGAACAAAATTTTTATTTTGTCAAATCGGCGACTGAGTGAACGAGCACACACATTCTTTTCCAGACAGAGAGCTGTCGGTCTAGACCGATGGCTCTCTGTCTGGAACACACGCTCTTTTTAGGGACATGAGTCCCGAAGTAAAGCTAGAGTAACTTCTATAGAGTCAGTAAAGTTAAATAGGGAGAAAAGCCGACATGTGTGCTACCCCTACAGTTAGGTGGCCTAACCACAGTCATTAAAAACAGAAGGTGTCTCATTACCCAAGACACCTTACGTAACATTCAGATCATAAGCCTCCTCACGTAAGTCACACGCTGAGGAGGGGTGGAGGAAAAAGCCTGGGGGTCAGATAGGTACCACCTCAACTAGTGAGGTGTAACCGGTTTGATTTTCGGACATGTGGATCCCACTCTTACAGTGGTATACACATGTCCCTAGGGGTAGGGTTGATCGCCTCGCGTGATTGTGTGTGTGTGTGTCATAGTGTGTCAAGTGAATCATAATCAATAATAGTGAGGCGCTATCAATCTAAATCCGATTAATACTGCAGCCCCCACTCCTTGATTTTCGGTACACTTCGCTAAGGTTTATGGATGTACCCAATAAATACAAATCTTTTAACAATAGGTACGCAAACTGTCTCGACCATCCTTTACAATTAGGAACATAATGTAATAGGCATAATAAAATCATTTCAATTTGAATATTTCTTACCTGGTAATTATTCTGTTAAATATAACAATTCCATTATATTTACTAAAACTTAACTTGATTTCAGTTATTTTATATTCATAAAAGGGACTCATGATTTGATTTCTCTTAGCAATGTACTCACAACTATAATCATAGCCAATTTTTTAAAACAGTTAAAATCTATAATTTTTGTAATAAAGTATTATAAACAATGACTAGGCTGGTAAAAATATAGTAAAAATCTAGCAAAGCACTTTTGTATTTTCAAAAAGATTTAGCATTTAGCTAGCGTGAATGCGTAATTTGTTCACTCGACGCAATTTTGACTTTTCGCTTGGCTTCCTTTGAGCGAACTTGGAAAGCACAGACTTGGGTTTTAGAGGGATTGGATCTCAGGGAATTATGCAGATAGTACGCTGTCATTGGTTTTTAAGCAATTTCGAGTTGCCCCTCCACTTTTTCATAACTATTTTCTTGAGAACATATTGCAAGATCGTCAGCATCAAGGAAGGGCTTGATTTCGGTTGGTCGTTTGTGTATATATTGAAGAGCTTTGGTGCTAAAACACTTCCCTGTGGGAGGCCGTTTTTTTTAACTCTCCACCTACTTACTTTACCCTCCAGCATAACGAAAAAACGGCTAATTTGCAGTAAGGAATATATAATGTGTCGTATAATTTTCGGAGCAATGTTTTGTGCCTTACTATGTCATAAGCTGCTGTCAAATCTATGGAAAGCAGCCTCTGTTATAAGTTTTTCTTCAACGCCCCCTTCAATGTGTTCTGTTAGTGCGAGGACTTGACCGGTGCAAGATTTGCCGGGTCTGAATTGTCCTTGTTGTGGGATAAGGTGCTTGTCGACATTTTTTTCTATTCTGGCGAGTATGAGAATTTTCGTATAGTTTGAAAAAGTGACACAATAGCGAAATAGGTCTGTAGCTACTGGGGTCTTCTGGATCCTTTCCTGGTTTTAACAAGGCTATTACTTTAGATTTCCCTTTGGAATTTTGCAGGTTTTGCAGCACGTGTTATAAAATTGCAAGATCCAGTTTTTTGCTCCTTGGCCTAAATGCTTTATTTGTTCACTGCATATATCATCCACACCTGCAGCTTTCCCGTTTTTTAACCTGTTCATACCGTTGTGGAGTTCTTTTAGTGTGAAAGGAGTTCCTAGGTGGTTTGTCTCCGAATTCAATCTTCTCCTAGTGTTTGGGTCCTTATATCGGTTAGTAGTTCTTTCATTCATAAGGAGTTGAGCAGCGAATTCGTTTGCTGTGACCTTGCAAGGTGGTTTATGTTCTTTTCCATTCCGTCATGAGAAGGTACCTACAAAAAGTGAACTTGGATGTTCTTATTTGAAATGTTTTTAAGTTCTTTTTTAATAAGAAGTAGAAGGAGGTTGTCACAGTAGAATTGAGTCAGTGAGGACAATAAACTTAGAGAATCTGTGATTATTATACATATTTCTTTGTTTTTGTTTTGTATTAACGATAGTGCTTTTAGAATTGCGAATAATTCAGCCGAAAAGATGGTTGTAATTAATTGACGACAATTTGAAACTAACTGAGTAGTGTTATATTGATTGATTTTAAAAATATATACAATTTTATTCCATTAAAAAAATATATTACACAGAATACTAAAAAATTACACACATCATTACAGCAAGATATTTTAAGCTTATGTAATATGAGTATGAGTATCGAAAATTCATTAAGCAAATACCACTTGAAATATTAATAGTACCATAAACTATTTTATGTGATAAATTATAAAAAAATTTGCTATGATATGCATTTATCGATAACACACTATCTTTTTTTATTATCAGAAATTGAATGTAACCCCCATATAGTGTGTGTATCGACAAAAGTCCATTCGTTTTACTATAAAGTTTACCAATAAATCGTAAACATTTAAATCAAAACACGCGAGAAGGGTTGAAACGTTGGCTAGTTGAGGAAACTGTAGTCGAATGAGGACGTAAAAGAGGTTCTTTCATTATCATATTTAGGACATTCAAAAAATGTATGGTTTTGATCTGTGAACGTCTTATTATCACAAGAATAGTTAGGTAAGTCTATAATTTTTATTTTATTTTACAATAATTTTGAGCAGGGGTCGCAAAACCCATATGCCTATTGAATTACAATGTTATATACTATGCAATTAAATGGTTACATTACACTAGTTACATATTAAGCACTAACGAACTAAACAAATATACAAAAATATAGGTAATAGCAAGTGTTTAGTACAAATTAAATGTTCAACTATGAATCAAATGGTCATCCAGTTTATTTTTGAAAATATTGACAGATGGAGCATCTACGATCTCAGCCGGAAGGCTATTCCATATCGAGAACACTCGATTACAGAGAAAAAATTGTCTAGTTGTTGTTAAAAAAGTTTCTTTTTTAAACTTAACTTTGTGGCCACAAAGACGATTGTCATTGTCTAGTATAAACATATCTCCCACATTACCAAAGTTGTATTTTACTAGCCGAAACGTAATAATTAAATCGCCTCGAAGTCGAAGTTGTTCAAATGTAGTGAGATTGGCCATATTTAGTATTTCTGTATACGTAGATCTTGAGCGACCACAAGACATCCCAGTGCACTGCCGCTGTACGTTTTCGAAAATCTTACGATTGCGCACTAATACCGGACACCAAACAGTTCAGCAATATTCCAGAACTGGACGAATGTACAATTTATACAGATGAACTGGGCTCATAAATGACACTTTCGCAAACGTTTAATAAAATATGTTCCGACCAACTTAGATTGTTATTAATTATAACATCTAGATCATTAGATAATTTCACTGTTTTTAAGACACGGATAATTTTTACCCATGAGAAGAACTACACATTTCTCCACATTAAAAGACAGCATCCAAGTAGAGCACCATTCCGATATGCTTCCTTCTAATCAAGGTCATCTTGTAGTAACTGGAAATTTACGGAGGGATCGGAAAATAGCTTCGTGTCATCTGCATAGAAAGCTTTGTTGTATTTAATGTGAAATTGTAGATCACTTGAGTATGCTATGAATAAAAGTGGGCCCAAATCTGATTCTTGCGGTACCCCACTTAAAACCGTTCTCTCCAATGAGAAATAAACCCCAACTCTAACACAAAACTTTCTATTTATTAAATAAGCATCGATCCATTTCAGTAATTGACCACGGATACCAAGGTGTTCCAATTTATGTAATAGTCTTCGCTTTGGAACTCGATCAAAAGCTTTAGCAAAATCAAGGTAAATAATGTCTACCGTGGCTTTTCTGTCTAATGCTTTTGACCATTCATTGACACACCAGAGAAGATTTGTCATTGTAGAATGGCCTTTGACAAAACCATGCTGCTGTTCTGCTATGACTAGTTAATTTTGCAGAAAATCAGAAATTGTCTCGGCAATAATACATTCCATTATCTTAGATATTATAGGTGTGAAGCTGATAGTTATTAGGATCCAATTTATTCCCTTTTTTAAAAATCGGTGTTATAGATGCGGTTTTCTATATAAGAGGAAAATATGTGTGGTAAATGATAAGGACATAATCACATATGTATAGTGGGTAAGCTAAAGCATCAGAACATTTCTTAAAAAATTAAGAAGATATTAAGTCGAGACCAGGAGACGAATGATTTTTTAGGCTTTGAAGATGATGTTTAACTTTTTCAGGACTAATGATTATATTTTCAAGGGAAGAAGAAACTCATGACGAAGTAATATTATGTAACTAATGATTAGTGGGTTCGACAGAGAAAACCACAGAAAAAGTACTGGCGAGGACTTCGGCATTCTCATAGTTATTTTGGGATATATCCCTATTATCATTTTTCAGTAAAGGTATAGAAACTTGTGTTGTCAACGAAGATCTAATATACTTGTACAATTTTTTACAGTCATTACTAATGGCTATACTTTCTTCGTAGGCAACACGAGCTTCATGATGAGATTTCTTTAAATTTTTGGCAAAGTCTCGATGAATTAGTAAATCCTATATGCGATTTGTACGTCTATATTTGTTTCACAACTTTCTTTTATACTTCATCAGATATATTAATTCCAATATATAAATCCAATATATATAAAATAATAAACATCATTCCAATCAATATCAGCCAGCGATTTGCATTTTCAAAATCAATTATTTCATATACCGTTTTATTAACATTAGGATTAGGAGTGCAG
The DNA here is from genome assembly GCA_918026665.1 of Diabrotica balteata. Lineage (NCBI taxonomy): Eukaryota > Metazoa > Arthropoda > Insecta > Coleoptera > Chrysomelidae > Diabrotica > Diabrotica balteata. The sequence continues at coordinate 105,837,174 of OU898284.1, forward strand.
TACTGTAAGTTAAACTGAATATGAAACGTTATCACTGCATGATCTGACTTACCTACTGGAAAGATTATAAGCTTTATATAAATTTACAGTAGTTTTACATTACATATGGTTACAGATTATGATGTTTAAGTTACCGTTGGAATTGGTAACATGGCGACGTATGACCCTACATAGGTAAAATGGTCCTGAGACGAAGTGTCTTCGAGGACCTGTTGATAACAAGTTGTTATCAACATATATAATGTAAAACTACTGTAAATTTATAACATTTAAAGGGTTTTGACCCATATATTTTGGTGGCTCATAGCATGTATATCTCGTTTGCACTGATGATGGATTTAACAATCCGAAAACGTTTTGTAATTTAATTGTTATAGCCCGTTTGAGCATTTTATTATATACCTTTTATAAAGGATTTGAAATAAATTTTTTGTGATATATGGTATACAGCCAGCTACAGGAACTTAGTTTCCTAGTGGACTTTTTTCCAAAATAGATGGTAAATTATTGATTCTGAAACGAGTTGGCTCCGTTATGAATTGATGTAAATTAGAATTTAATACAAAATCTGTAAATACATTTTTGGCTGTCAAAGTTATTAAGCTACTAGTTGGGTCAGTTATAGTCCACGAAATGTCTCTAAAATTAAAGTCTCCAATAACAATCAGACTCTCTAGCCTAGACAGTTCATCAAGTAATGCGATAAGGGACTCATTATCTGCTAATCTAGAATCACCAGGCCGATAAACACATACTAGGTGAAAAACAAAGGAGTTTTTATAACATATTTTTAAGCCAAGAAGTTCTATATTAGGGACAGTAATGTCATGAGATGTAACAGAGAAATTATTATTAATTTCTGAAGACAAGTAAATACAAGTTCCTCCTCCACGTCGATTACGACGATCACACCTATAAAGGGAATAATTATCAATGTAATAAAGAGAGTCAAGATCATTAATTTGGTGTTAACCATGTTTCAGTGATAAGAATTATTTGAGAATTTAGGTTTTGAATGTTGCATAAAAATTCATTAAATTTGGAACTTAAAGTAGCTAGATTAGTATAGAAACAGAGCCAATTATGAAAACCTGAAGTATCAGAATTAGTGACGAAAGTTTACAATTTTCGGGACACCTTGTATATATTTTTTTATGGTTAAATTTTCCTCTCTATTCGATTTTCTCTGTTCCAGTTCCACTCAAAGTTTTTTTAGGCATTCTATTTGATTTGAAGTCTTATCGTCTATGATGGAAACGTTTTTTAAAAAGACGTTTTGTAAAAGTTTCTTTTTGTTTTTCAAAATATGTTTGGCTTCATGTGTATTTTGCATAATGACCTTTATCATCCTAGGAAAGCGATTATTTGGTTTTCCAATCCTGAAAAATGTGACAGGAGTGGAGTTACACATTACAGTATCTAAAATATTTTTTAATATTCCACCATCTTTACTTTTCTTTATTTCAATGTCTCCTGTAATTTCTGGTACACCCCTAACAAATATCTTCTTAACCCGGTTAATGCGATCCACTGCTTCATTTGCTATGGTATAGGTAAATTTTGGAGATGAAGAATGATCCTCAGTAGATAACCTGTTTTTGATCTGTAAAAGTCTTTCACTGATATCATTAGCTTTTTGATTTATTAGATCAATTTTTGATTGAAGATCCTGTTTTGGATCTCTTAATATCATCTTTAAATTAGCAAAACTTTCGATATTAGAGCAGCAGTTGTTGCAAATAATTCTAATTCCACGTAGCTTATATCATTCCAATATCATGCCTTCAGCACTGCTGCACTAAATCCTAGTCAAAATATAAATATTGAAATAGTGGTTTTGTTATAACTATAATCTGTTACTAGGCTAGTACTAAAATTGGGGGTAAAAAATAAAAAGTATTATTGGGGGTTGGGTTGAGGGGGCGTCGCAAAAAATAGGAAAGTTCTAAATGCTTTACAGTACGAATAAGTTTGGGAAGCCCTGGTCTATACAAAGATATTTAAGAAAGTAATTAACTAAGTTCGTTAAACTTTAAATAATCTTCTCACAGAAATTTAAAAAAATACTAAGTTATATAAAAATAACATAAAAAAATAGTTTAATGTAACTTTTGCTCAATTTTGTGTTTTAAGAAATAAATCAAATAAGTTATATAATGAATATTATTGATTGAAATAAGTCGCTACAAACATTATTTAATTATTTACAAATTATTTATTTTCATGTATTTACATACAAGAACGGAAGACACATATTATGTATATTAAACAAGTTGCTTAGAAAACAATTTTTTATCCAACCTTTTACGTCAATAAAATTCAGTAAATTATTTATTACTTTTTTGACCTAAACGATTTCTAATAGATATGTAGGAAATTAAAAGTCAAACAATTGACAATTACATAAAAAACTACTGTGTCAATGGCTTCTTGTTGTCGATAATATGAATGACTTTTATTTGATATAAACCATTTTATACAGTGTTGTCCATTTAGTTTATTTCATGTTATGTTCAAGTACAATCCATTCAACCAACTTACTCCTTTAAACGATTAACGGAATTAACAGAAAACCTTTTGTTGTAGTAAAGGGCACGGTAAACTGTACTGGTGTTCTACATAATGTTTAACACTTTGCTAAATTTTAGGTATAAAATAAATATATATGTTGATTTTTGAAATGAGGTTGAATGCTCGAATAAATGATCTTTGAAAAATAAGGCTATTATCGAGCACAAGTTAATTAAATCTAGCCCAAGTACTTTCGCTTAAAATAGCATCTTCAGGGGCATTTCGTCAAATGTAAACTATCCGGCAAGCGTAGAATGTGGAAACATTAATATAAGCATTAAGATACTGACAAAGAATGTAGCGTAGAATCTTTTAAGTAATTTTAAACTGTTTGTCCTCGTTTTAGTGTAGTGTTTTGTACAATTTATGTCAATATTAATGTTTCCACATTACACGTTTGCCGGATAGTTTACATTTGACGAAATACCCCTGAAGATGCTATTTTAAGCAAAAGTACTTGGGCTAGATTTAATTAACTTGTGCTCGATAATAGCCTTATTTTTCAAAGTTTAAATATATATGTTATTAACCCTTTGTTCATAGTTTTACATATTTTGTTACATTTTTTTTAATAAAAAGTATTTTTGCATAATATTAGTTAACGTAAATTTGTTTCACCTACTTGTTTAATATTTTTTTTCTGAAACAACTACTACCGTGATAAGGATAATTTATATTAAAAGTAGATATACGAACTACTAAAAAATCACTTTTATTTTTTGTTGAAAAATACTTCGTAGTAAACTAGAACATTTTGTCAATTTAAATAGTGTTGGTTAAATTGGCCATATGTCTGTTAGAGTGAGGATGATGTCTGCGAAGGTTGAACTTAGGACCGAACTGAGGAATATCGATAGCTGAGTGAATCAAGTTCAAAATAAAACTGCTGTTAATTTTCAAATAGGAAGTGAAATGATAAATAAACCTAATAATTAATAACAATTATGTATAAGTGATGAAATATTGTTTTATAATAATATTGTATGTTTACAATAACTGAAATATATAAATCTGGGGAATTCTGTTCAAAATCTGGCAACTTTTAAAACAATTTGGGGAAATAAAATTTATGGGCCTGGCAACGTTGCTGCCCATTGACTGACAGTGACAGTCACTCACTAGTTGGTCAGTGACGTGCACGCAGCGCACTACCGTTAATTTGTTTTGTGATTACTCGCGTTTTCGTTCGTTTTATAAAACATATTTTTGTACGTACGTTAATATGGATCCGAGAAGGAGAAAAGTGGATAGTGAAAATAGGAAATTTCTGACAGAATAGACTGAACAATATTGTTTTACACTGCCTGATAGGCCGCAAGTGGTTCCGGTGTGCCTTTATGCAATAAAACTGTCGCCTTAGTTAAAAGTGGAAATTTGAAGCAACACTACGGAACAACTCATCAGCAGTTCCACAAAAACTTTCCTCTCGGAAGTCAGGCGCGTAAAGAAAACCTTCTGGTATATCTTAATTCTTACGAAAAAGCACAAAAATCCTAGTTCGCTGCATGAGCGACCAAGAAAAATCCACAGAGGCAGCGTTACGTGTGTACTGAATACTTAATGAACACCAAAAACTATTTTCTGATTCTGAGATAGTGAAGGAATGTATGCTGGCAGTAGCTAACTCACTTTTTGAAGAAGAAAAAAAGATGTTGCCCCAGCAATTCAAAGCATCTCATTGTGCGCGAAGTAATACACGAAGAACGGAAATTTTAGCTGCAGATATTAAAAACTCTCTTCTTAATCTTTTGCAAAAGGCAACTTGCTACGCTATAGCACTTGACGAATCATTGATATTGTTGATGATGAGAAAATGTCTGTTTTTGTAAGATTTCTTGATATTGGGTGTCAGATTTTTAGGGAAAAATTGCTAGCAATATTGCCGCTAAAAGGTAACACTCAAAGAGAAGATTTATTCAAGGTTATTGGTGAATTAATTGCTAAATCTAACATCAGTTATAATAAAATAATTTCGCTTTCTACTGATGGTGCCCCAGCAATGATTGGCAAAGAAAAAGGTGTAGTAAAGAAAATCAGGGATAAAAATTTAAATTTAATAACATATCAGTGTATAATACACCAGTCAGTCCTTTGTGGAATACTTAGTACTAGACTTAAAGAAGTCATGGATAGTTTAGTAAAGTTAGTTAATTTTATGTTGTCTCATTCTGCTTTTCAGCACCGATATTTCAAGGAGTTTCTTTCTGTGATTCAGCATATTCTGACTTACTACAACACAATAATATGCTCGTTGGTTAAGTAAAGGTCAAGTTATTAAACGTTTATGGCTCATAAAAGAACATGTGATCTCCTTCTTACAAAATATAGATACACAGGAAGCCAGGGCACATTTTGGGTATATAACAAACAGGCACAACATGTTCATTGTCGCTTTTCTAAAAGATATTTTAAAATATTTGAATGCGCTTAACACAGAGTTACAAGGAAGTAGAAAATTAGTATGTGATCTGAGACAAAGCATGTCTGCTTTTCGTTGTAAGCTGGATATCTTTGAAAAAGATATTGCACACCAAGAATTCATTAATTTTTCAACTATTCTTGAATATAATAAAAATAAGGAGTACTCCGAAGAAGACCTTGCAGTTTTCGTAAAATTTCTGGGCGACCTTAGGAACGAATTTGCTTCAAGATTCCAAAACTTTGTACAAGTTTGCAAACTATCTTCATTTCTAAAATCACCATTTGAAGTTGATGAAACGACAGAATGGACAAATGTGGCTGCTAAGCTGTTTAATCTGTCAAAAGCATTACCTCAAATGAAGATTATTGAATTACAAGAAGATTTGTCCTTGCACGTTTATAAATCGGTATCCGCCAAAGAATTTTGGGCCAAACATGTGCCAGTCAAATATGAAAATTACAGACAACTTGCAATCAATTTGGCCACTATGTTTGGCTAAACATATATGAGCGAAATTTCGTTCTCAAAAATGAATTTTTTGAAAAAGAAATATCGCTCCCGATTAACTTCGAATTTATTGTTCTACTCGAGAACCAGACCACAAACAACTAGCTCACTAGGACAAGGGCATTGAACTGCTAACAAAGGTCATGGAGGTCAAAGGACATGGAGTGAGAACCAAACACCAAAAGATTCGGAAGTGGGTGTTATTCTACCCATTTTCAAAAAGGGTGACAGGCGCGAATGTAGTAACTACAGAGGCATAACACTACTGAGCATCCCATCTAAAGTATATGAGAGAATACTAGAAAAACGTATTTTACAAGAAGTTGATTCTAAAATGGACCAATCACAAAGTGGATTTGAAAAGGCGCAGAAGCATCCAAGATCACATTTTTACTATCAAGAAACTAATACAAAACGCACGGAACTCAAGCACTGAGTTATACCAAGCCTTTAAGCCGCGTTTTCACGGTGACAATTGGCGAGACAATTGTCAGAAGACAACTGTCATCACGTGGTTTCGGATTGTCGGAGGCCAGTCCAGTTGAACGAGAAGATGTTTACAAAGAATATAGACGCTTAAGTCTATATTCTATATTCTATATTGCGTCTATATTCGTCTATATTCTTTGATGTTTATACGGGGCCAACTATTGCCATGGCAGTAGACAGCTAAAACATGACAACTATATGTTTGTGCGTCACAGTGTTGCCACATTTTTTTGTATAAAGTATAGGAGTTTTTAAAATAGAAAGATACTTTGACGAAATTGTATATAATGTTTTAAAAAACTTATACAGAAGTAAAATGCTTCACACTTGTATTTAGGTATATACTTAGGTAAATGTGAAGTGTTTTACTTCTGTATAAGTTTTTTTAAACGATGGTATACAGCCAACTACTGGGACTTTCCCATTAATTTTTATATAATGTTTTGTTATGAGAAGCCACAATTTTTGAATTCATATTAAAAAGCATTCATAAAATAGTATTTTTTACTTTAAATATAGCTAAGTATTTAGTGTATTCTTATGTTTAACCTAATTTTTTTATTTTCATTTAACTTTACTTTATTCTGTAGTTTTTAAAGTTTCTAAACTATTAATTTTTACCTTAAGCAAAATTTTAATGGTTTTTATTATATAAGTATTTTAAATGTAAGATATAATTTTATTTTATAATATTTATAGGTATAATTTTAAGGCTTTTATTTATATATGTATTTTTCACGTTTTTGTTTAATTATATATGTATTTTTAAATTTTAAATTTTAATTTCATATATTATAAATCTTGCCCATAATTTTATATATGAGAGTGTGAAATAATTGAGTATATGTCAACACTGACGTATATTAAGCTTACATTTAACGTCAAACATATCTATAGGTTATGTTCATTGTACGAAAATTAAATTTAACCCAAATAACACAAATTACTACTGGCAGCACTACTGGCCTACAGCGTTCACACGGCACCAATTGCCGCGACAATTGAGATTTCGAGTGGTGGAGGGGCTAACTGGGCGCAGCTCATTGTCCTCAGTCTACTCCCGGAGACAACTGAATTTTGGGCCAATTGTGAGGACAGTTGGCAAGGCAATTGGCCTGAAGTGTTTACACGAAGACAATAATTTCATGCCAGTCAGTTGTCTTCTGACAATTGTCTCGCCAATTGCTATCGTGAAAACGCGGCTTTAACACTTCAGGCCAATTGCCTTGCCAACTGCCCTAACAATTGGCCCAAAATTCAGTTGTCTCCGGGAGTAGACTGAGGACAATGAGCTGCGCCCAGTGAGCCCCTCCACCACTCGAACTCTCAATTGTCGCGACAATTGGTGCCGTGTGAACGGTGTAGGCCAGTAGTACCTAATTTGTGATATTTGGGTTAAATTTAATTTTCGTACAATGAACATAACCTATAGATATGTTTGACGTTAAATGTAAGCTTAATATACGTCAGTGTTGACATATACCTACTCAATTATTTCACACTCTCATATATAAAATTATGGGCAAGATGTATATATATATATTATATATATATATATTATATATATATATATATATATATATATATATATATATATATATATATATATATATATGAAATGAAAATTTTAAATTGAAAAATACATACATAACTAAACAAAAACGTGCAAAATACATATTTAATTAAAAACTTTAAAATTATACCTATAAATACTATAAAATAAAATTATATCTTACATTTAAAATACTTATATAATAAAAACCATTAAAATTATGCTTAAGGTAAAAATTAATAGTTTAGAAACTTTAAAAGCTACCTACATAATAAAGTAAAGTTAAATGAAAATAAAAAAATTAGGTTAAACATAACAATACACTAAATACTTAGCTATATTTAAAGTAAAAATACTATTTTATGAATGCTTTTTAATATGAATTCAAAAATTGTGGCTTCTCATAACAAAATAATTATATAAAAATTAATGGGAAATCCCAGTAGTTGGCTGTATACCATCGTTTAAAAAACTTATACGGAAGTAAAACACTTCACATTTACCTAAGTATATACCTAAATACAAGTATGAAGCATTTTACTTCTGTATAAGTTTTTTAAAACATTATATACAATTTCGTCAAAGTATCTTTCTATTTTAAAAACTCCTATACTTCATACAAAAAAATGTGGCAACACTGTGTTTTAAGTCCTCACCGGACACAACAGATGATGAGCAGTCGGCCATGTTTTAGCTGTCTACTGCCATGGCAATAGTTGGCCCCGTATAAACATCTTCTCGTTCAACTGGACTGGCCTCCGACAATCCGAAACCACGTGATGACAATTGTCCAATGACAATTGTCTCGCCAATTGTCATCGTGAAAACGCGGCTTTATAGACTTAGAAACGGCATTTGATAGTACTCCAAGGAAGGTGATTGACAAATATTTAAAAAAGAAAGGTGTGAAAATCAAACTCAGCAAGCCATTATGAGTATATATAGACATACAGATTGAACCAAATTAAAACGGAACATACAATTTAATACATGTCTGTTTGAACTGCATTTAAAATAGTGGACCAATATAAAACTTGGACAAAAATAAATCCATACCTGGGTATAGACATTGTATAAAATATCGTTCAACTATCTCTCTCGCAACAAAGTTGTTTGCGTAAGACGGGTTTGTCTAAGGAGGCGTAATAGTTCAGGAATTGAAGCTCGAAAAAAGTTAAAACCTCGCAATTTTTTCGTCCTGCATGTATCCAGTTGAAATTTTAGCAGAAGGTAGGTAATAGCCCAAGGATCAAAATCTATATCGAACCGAAGTGCGCTGAAGGGTTTTAGGGGTGAAAACTACCCCTAATTGTCAAAAATTATAAAATAACATATTAAACCTGAATATGGGTAAGATTTGGTTTGAATTAATTAAATAATGATTATTTTATACTTTTGAATAGAGTTCCATCATATTTCAACCCTTAAAAAGCAACCCTTGTTAGAGATTAATGTAAAAAATTACTAATTCTAAAAAAATGATTTCGCCTTGGATCGATTTGGATAAAAATTTGGATTTAAGCTCAATTCACCCGCTGCTTTATAGTTTATGTCATGTCGACGAACCCTGATTGTTCTTAGGGGTGAAAACTACCCCTAATTGTCAAAAATTATAAAATAACATATTAAACCTGAATATGGGTAAAATTTGGTTTGAATTAATTAAATAATGATAGTTTCGTGCTTTTCAATGAAGTTCCATCATATTTCAACCCTTAAAAAGCGACCCTCATTAGAGATTAATATAAAAAAATTAGTAATGCGAAGAAAATGATTTCACCTTGGAACGACTTGCATAAAAATTTGGAATTAAGCTCAACTCACCCTCTACTTTATAGTTTATGTCATGCCGATGAACCCTGATTGTTCTTAGGGGTGAAAACTACCCCTAATTTTTCAAAAATTGTAAAATAATATTACAAATCCTAAGATGAGTGAAATTTGGTTTGGATTAGTTAAATAGTGAGTTTTTTATACTTTAAAATACAAATTCATACATTTTCAACCCTTAAAAATCAATTGTTATGAGTGCTATAGGTGAAAACAATTTTTTGCCAAAATTTTGCAACTTTTCAACTTTTGAAAATCACCCTTTACAACATTGCAGTTTTTATAAACTAATTTATAAGATATAAATTGAAAAAAGTAGAATTAAATACAAAAAAAATTATCAACATAAAAAGGCACCATATATTCTTATACATTTACATAAATAGTTGAAAATATTTACATTTATAGGTAAAACAATTATAATATTAATTTTATTCGTCATCAATTACATCTTCATGTGATCTATGTCATCATCATCTTCCTCAATTATTGGTGGACTGTTATTGCACCCTTCACCTGAGCACCCAGAACAAGTAGAGTTACAGTATAAACCAACTTTTCTGCACCCATATGAAACGCCGCATCCTTTTTTGCATTGGCAAAAAATAATTTTCAAAAATTTATCGGGTGCAGGTTGTTTGTTCATGCGTACGGGTAATAACAAACCATCTTTGGAAAACCATCCCCAATCTGTTGCTCTGATATTTTCATTGCCAAGCCATAGACATATGAGCAGATGTTTTATTCTGTTGTATGGGATTTCAAAATAAGAACGCTTAAAATTTCGAATGTATAACGCCCCACTAGCTAATATACCGGTTTTGTAGATTATTATGCTCCGAAATGTACTGTACTATACTAATGGAATTTTCCGGAAAAAAACTTAACTGGTTTTTTTAACGTATTTCCTTTAATTTTTAACGATAGATGTTTCTTCAAAAACGATTTGTAGAGGTTTTTAATAGCTACAAGGATCTGTGAATTAAATCTTTTTGGAACCCTTGGTTTTTAAATGGGGTGAGTTTAAAGGGCTCGAAAAAGATGGTGCTTGATCGTAAATCGATGCTTTAAACGGCTATATCTCGCCAAATATTCATTGTACAACAAATCTAAATAAAGGATAATTTTAGTCATTAAAAAAGCTACATTTGGTAATTTTTATTTTTTATATATTCCAGTATTTTCGGGCATATTTAAAAAAAGAAGGGAAAAAAATATGAAATTGTAAATCGTTTCTCGCTTTAAGCTGTACTTTTTCTAAAACTAAGCATTTTAAATGGGTCAAACTTCTTGGACGTATTAACAATACATCTACAAAGGGAATTGCAGAAGGGTGAAGATCGATTTTAATTATGGGGGTGGTTAGGTTGTTGTTTTCCTCGATTTTTTCGTAAAAAATGAGGTATTGACCTTATTTTTTTATGATAGGTCTATTTATGCTCTTTAAAAAACGTTTTGTGAGTTTTCTTCCAAAAATGCATCATTTTCCCGATATTTGACTTTGAATCTTTCAAATTTGGCATTTGAAGAAAACCGCTGAACATTGATATTGTATTTGTAATTGTATTTGTCTTTTTAAAAGCTACAAATTTGTTCTCTACAATTTTTTTGATAAAATGCACCATTTTCGAGTTATTCGCGAAAAATCGATTAAAAACGTGGATTTTTTCGTCTAAAAGTTGTTACTTTCAATCGCGAATAACTTGAAAAATATCATTTTATAAAAAAATGTATAGCACATTTTTTGTTTAGAATCACTTTTCTAATCGAAACCTGTAGTTAAAACGTTAAAAAAAATTTCACCTCGGAGATGGGGTGGCAACCACCCCCTAGGCTTTGGCGCACTTTGGTTCGATATAGATTTTGATCCTTAGGCTATTACCTACCTTCTGTTAAATTTCAAGTCAATCCACGCCGCACGAAAAAATTGCGAGGTGAAATGCTACATTTCCTGGACTATAACTGGTTTGACAGCATATAATCGTAGATTTATGTGTAGCTTTCAATTTTTATGAGTTCAGAATCCAGCAGCCCACTGAAGTATGGGATTTTTTATAATATAATTATTTGACAATCTTTTGTTGGCCAACCAGCTACAGCAGAATTGAGCCGAAATACATTATATTCCTATGTTCCGAATTTATTTCGTTCAATCTGTATAAGGAACAGAATCAGAACCGATAATATGGAATCCCAAGAGGTCATAGCAAATGAGGGTCTACGTCAAGGAGGAGTCAGTCCTAAGCCCCATACTGTTTAACATTGTCTTGGATGACATAATTAGAGCAGAAACATTGAAATTATATGCCGGACATAGAAATCTAGAAGGAGTGTGCATACGCAGACGATCTAGTGATTTTTGGGATAAATGAAGCAGCACATTATTGAGCTCCTCCATCTCTTAATGGCACAATCTGGAAAAACAAACACCTAAGACAAGACACAAAAACAATAATCTATAAATCAGCAATTAGACCTATATTAACATGTAACGACAATATTTTGCTTACCTCAGGGTAAGAACATGAGGGGTAGAAGATTGGAAGAAGAAACTAAGGGGTGGAGATAGGGCAAGCAAAATAATCGCTACTTGTGCGAACGACACTCAGTTGGTTGTTGGAGAGCTGGGTCGTGGATAAGTTGAAATATAGGGGTTGGATTGGGGTATCTACTAAAATGAAGACAAAGGGATACTTACATAAATCTCCTGGGCAATTGATACAACGAACAAATCCAAAATAGACTAGGAACACCTCAAGGAATTTAATATAGGGCGCCACTTGAAGGATCCTAGTTTACTGAAGGAAAGAAAAAATTCTTCTTCCCTAATATCTAAAATACATAAAAAGGGTTTAGGAGATTTTTCTAAATAAAATAAAAAAATAGGTTAGAGAAACAAATCTAACGTTTTTATTGTCTCAAACAAACAGTTTTTTAAAAAATACAGCTTATACAAAAGGCATACTATATAAAAATAGTTGTCAAATACAAATAAAGAAACTTACATGTTATCTGTTTACAAAGAGGTTACAAAAACCTTCGAAAATGGTTCCTACTAAATAACGTGGCCAAATTAGATTAAAATTTTATGGATATCCTTTTGTGAAAAATAAAATTTAATCTTTACTATAAATCAAAATATCTTTTACAACAGATTAAAAATCAAACTGTCATACGTCAAAAAAAACATTTTTAAAACAGGATAAAATTATGACATGACAGTTTAAACCACGCCCTAACATAATATTTATTTTAATTACAAATATTTTTTTAAAAAATAATTTATAAAAGAAAGCAAATTTTGTCTTTTTAAAAGAAAATGTCTATTTTTACTTTAAAAATTAATAACGTAAATGTTACCTCAGTTCACACATGTTAACTTAAACTTTTGAACAACTGGCTAATTTCTGTGGGGTATCTAACTGCACATCAACGGAAAGCTTTATTGGAAGCTGAAACTGGCACATTGACACATTCAAATCAAAACTGCTCCAATATCATTCTACGTGAGGTGAAGAGGCATCTCGGAAAGGAACTGGATTTCTCAAAAAAAAAAACGAAAAGAAAGCAGGAACTAAACTTGTTCACTTCTCAAACATTATAAATCTTCAGCAAAATCAAAACAGTGATTAGTGGTCACTCTTTCAGAAACGACATATTACATAGAGTGAAAAATTCCACCATTTTTGGCGAATTAATGCCAGGTTACCACATCACAATTAAACGACCTCTCCCTTCGAGCAATTCTTCATCACTAAATTCACTTGACCCTCTCGATCTCAATCTGCCGGATAGATACCGCCTCTCTTTTCCCCTCACAAAACCATTGCCATCTTGTCAAATCAACAAATTCTTTACTCAAACTCGTTCAAACTTCCGGCGTTACTACGCTTTAGAAAAAAGAATACCAGGCTTGCAATATTTTTCTGGGAACGTTGAAGTTAAAAAGCCATAAATTGTTTTCTTTAGCAAATACGTCTTTATTTATTGAAGAATTATTGCGTATTTAAAAATCTCTAGAGACAACACATTTCTAGCATACCAGGGGCGTACTATGACAAATATAGAATCGAATTTATATTATTATTTAGACATTAAATATAAAACGCTACAAACATACACGGCAGAGACAAGACCTAACATATCTAAAACGAGACGACTACTAGAAACAACAGAGATGAAAATACTCCGACGAATAACAGGGAAAAGTCTGTTGGATAGGGAGAGAAGTAAAAAAAGATAGAAGGCATTCATGGATGGGTAACAAAACGGAAACAGGAGTGGAACGAACACATTACTAGAATGGCAGAGGATAGGATAGTACGAATAGCACGAGATAAGTCACCAAATGGACGAAGAAGTATTGGCAGACCAAGAAAAAATGGTGCGATAATTTAACCAATTTAGGAGGCTAATATTGAACAGAAAACACAAAAGTTTTACCAATTTATGCCAAAAGTTACCTTCATTCACCAGCGTATCAAAATAACCATATTTTGATACGCTGGTCCACAAAAAGTTAAAATATTCCATACTCCTTTTCCCAGTTTCGACAAAAATTGTAGTAAGCTGTGTTTATTAAATTAAAACTGTAATTATTTCTTATTCTTCTTATGGTGCCTATCCGTTACGGATGTTGGACACTAACATGGCTATTCTGACTTTGTTGACTGATGCCCTGAAAAGTCCGGTAGTAGTTAAGTTAAACAATAAAACACTGAAAACTTTGTTTTCAAACTTCCACAAAATTTATTTTAAATATTATCACTACAGCTGTTTTCGGCTGATTGCCTTTCTCAAGTGATCTATTTTGGCTTGGGTTTACAAATTTATAGTCTCTAATGAAATAAGTTGAGGAGGGGAGAACTGTTTGTCTCAAGTTGGTCATTCAGAATTATATCTGTGTTTTTTAATTTGTTGATTTCCATAGATTCTAACAAAGATAGCTTAAGGCCTTTATTTTGAATGTGAAGAATTTTAAATTTGTCATTAAAAGAGTGATTATGATCTAGAAGGTGAAGTGCGTATGCCGAATCTGTTTTTCTATTCTTGAAAGCCCTTTTATGTTCTGCTATTCGTTTATCAAAGTTTCTACCAGTTTGACCGATGTAAGTTTTTGGGCAATCGCCTCATTGAAGTTTGTACACACCACTATTTAAGTGTTTTTTTATTTTGGCTCTTGTTATTTTAATATATTTGCCTAGGTTGTTATTTGTTCGGAAAGCTGGTGTTATTCCTTTCTTTTTTATGTGTTTTGGCAATTTTTGTTGTTATTTTGCCTGTATATGTAATCGAGCAGAAGGTACTGGGTTTTTTCTCTGGTGGTGGAAATACTAATTTCAGGGCTTTCTTGTGTAGTTTTTGATTTAACATTTTATTAATTGTTTGTTCGTTGTATCCGTTGTTTACTGCTATCTGCTTAATTATATTTAATTCTGTCTCAAAGTTGTATTTTGACAATCGGAATTTCTGTTAATCTATGTAACATACTATGATAAGCTGCCAGTTTATATTGTGTTGCATGGGATGACGAATTGTGTATAGTCGTGTCAGTATGGGTAGGTTTATGAAATATGGGGAAGTCATGTTTGTTTTGAAGTCTGCTAATTTTAAAATCTAAAAAATTTATGGATTGATTTTGTTCTGTTTTCTATTGTAAATTCAATATGACTATGAAGTGAATTAATATATGATAAAAATTGGTCGAGTTGCCTGTTAGTTCCTGTGAAACATACCAGTACGTCGTCTACGTATCTCCACCAATATAAAAACTGTTTGAATACGGGATGTTTTGAAATCTTTGTCTCTAGATGATCCATAAAAATATCTGATAGCAATGGGCTTAGAGGATTACCCATTATAAGTCCTGCACTGTTATTTGTATAAATTTTATTATTAAATTCAAAGTCGTCCTGGTTTATGCAAACTTCAAGAAGATGTAAAATTTCAGATGTAATCATAGGATTTGTACTATTTTGGTCTAAAAGGTTTTTTACTAGAATAAAAGTTTCTGTACGAGGGATACTAGGAAAAAATTTTATACGTCAAATGAAATTAATCTGGAGTTGATAGGTAATTGAAAATGTTGTATTTTATTAACTAGTTCTATTGTATTTTTTATGGTAAATTTAGGTGAAACTTTAGTGTGGTCTAAAATAATTTCTAACAGTTTTTTTTGAATAGATTTATAAATTTAACAGATACTAAATTTAATAACAGCGAGATACAACTTTTAGAGAAAGGATTTAAACACAACTTGCCCCAACATAATAATGAGAGAACTTTAGAATATTTAGGTGTAGAATGTGAAGTAGCGTTAAACAAAACTGCTAACAATATCGAAAAAAGTATAATTGCCAAATCTATTACAGATGTGTGTAGTGAAACTAAGAATTCCTGTTACAAAGAGAATAAAACAGCAATTTCAATTAAAAATAAATCAACAGAAAACAACATTGTGTTTACAAAAGCAGACAAAGGTAACACTACTATTGCTATAGATAAAATAGAATATAACAAAACAATAGAATTCTTAAAATAATGTTGTATATTTATATAGTTCTAATTTATTTTGTCTTTATTCTAATTTATTGTCTATATTCTAATTTATTAAAACTCACGATAACTAATTACTAATTTATTAAAGTCTTTATTAATCCTAATTTATATTACAAATAATTTATTTACGTTTCGTTACAATTAAATCCCGTTTCCCGATCTTCTTATGACTGACTGCAAAATAAAAATGTGTCGTTTATATACAAAAACTTCCGTTATCTGGAAAGTTCGGCGACCTTCATAGAATCATCTCGTATTTACGAGGCTCTAGTAGACAGAGCGGCAACGATCTAACAACTGGTATCGAAGCGGTTCCAGAAAACTCGTATTCGTCGCTGTTATAGCGAAGGGGAACCCAACGTGTCTCAGGTAGATTTTGACCTACAAATTACGAGAATCAATAAAAAATAATTAGTCATAAAATATTTACAGTTCTATACGCCATAACATTTAAAATCATAACAATAATCAAAATATTGAAACTTTACACAAAGATCCGACAGAAAAATATCAAAAACAAATTAAGCTAGCGTTAGAAAATTCAAAATCAATACTAAATCCAATAGAACAGAAATACCTCAGTATCATGAACCCACAGCCTCCTAAATTATATTCTTTCATTAAACTACACAAACCGGATCACCCAATAAGACCTGTATTTTCTTTTTATACAGCTCCGTCATATAAAATTTCAAAAAAACTGTTAGAAATTATTTTAGACCACACTAAATTTTCATCTAAATTTACCATAAAAAATACAATAGAACTAGTTAATAAAATACAACATTTTCAATTACCTAACAACTCCAGATTAATTTCATTTGACGTAAAATTTTTTTTTTTACATACAAACACAAACAAAACAACAATTGCCAAACAGAACAAAAATTGCCAAACACATAAAAAAGAAAGGAATAACACCAGCTTTCCGAACAAATAACAACCTATAGTCGGACAGATTTCAATTAAAGGTGATTAATCTACAAATTGAACTAAACGGTAGCGGCAACCGTGTAAAATGTCAGTAGTAAATTCTTACAGGGGTCATTTTTATTGCGTATACTTCGCCCATGTAAATAAGCGAAAAAGTAATATAGTCCTCATAACATTTTCCCCCGTAACAATATAAATTGGTGCGGTTCACGAGTGTGTAGTGAGACAAGTTTATTGAATAGTTTAAAACATCCGCAAACATATCAATACTTTGCTGGTCTATATATATTTACGTTCTTAGAAAGAATGTTAATGAGTGAAATATGATATTTTAGTTTATGTTTATTCGTTCCAAATTCTAATGTGCATAGGCGTAGCGTTTTCTATCTCGTGGGAATATATTTATTAAATAGACTTTATTATTAACTTTAAAATAGTTTTGAGGTAAGTAAAGTAAATTTGCGGCAAATTTATTCTTTATATAGTATTAACCCGTTAACGGCCGGTCAGTATACAAAGAGAAATTTGTCAATTAATTTATTAGATTGGAATAAAAACACATATATTAAAAAAGGATTGGAATTTACAACAAAAAAGATTTTTTTTCTCATTTTCAAGAAAAACTGTACAATTTTTAATACAGGAACATATTTCATCTTAAATGTAAATTAAATTGTAAGGTGAAAATTTTCGAAACATTCGGGGTGTAGATGCATTCTACACCTTTTAGATAAATAAATAGTAGTACTTTTGCATATCCTACATTCTTGCACTATCGTCTCTTTTTGTAATGTGGCCAATTGTCAAATCTGGTAAAGCAAATTTAGATTGAGGTACATGTACGAAGCTTGACATTGATGTAGCGATTCTTCACTATTATAAATTATAAATATAATCTATGTCGGCTCATGCTTTCTCTTATAATGTGCACTTCTTTATCTTCATCTTTTGACCAATGTATATCAACTTGAAGCAGAGTGTGAACCAGATAATATACGAATCTATGTTATTTATTTCAAAATCGTGACGGTTGTTCAAAAGTATAGAATGCTCTCAATCTTCTTTATCAAATGCTTCTATGTACAGGATAGAAATGCTATCTAAATATAGAATGCTTCTTTATTAAAAAAGAGTGAAAAAACTTCAATATATGACTTGACTCCATTGTTGGCTTTTATATTGTCTAAATATCAATCAGACTGATGTTGAATTACTACTGAGCACAAAGCAGCACGAAGAAGTATCTGTTGTTACAGATACTTAAGAACAAATTTGGATCTACTATTTTTGACTGGTTTTTTCTTTGGACGTTTTATCTGTGGTTCAGAGGAATATGATAATCAGAATTACCAATCACTTGTATTTCATATGTACTTGCAATATCCGATTTTATTGATTCTTCACAAATAATATTATCATCAATGTCTTTTACATAAGACACATTCTTATCTAATCTCGGCGGCAAATAAAACACTTTAAGTGAGTCAGCATTTTCACAATCTGAGTATTCTTCTAACAAAGCTATTAACTCTTTAGTAGTTAGTGCCATCTTTATTTCATATTTCGAGCAGTCGCCACATTGGGCATATTGGGCAGTCGCCACATTGAAGTTTGTACAACAAGAAGTTTGAAATTTGAACATTGAAGTTTGAATAACAAGAGCCAAAATAAAAAAAACACTTAAATAGTGCTGTGTACAAACTTCAATGTGGCGACTGCCCAAAAACTTACATCGGGCAAACTGGTAGAAACTTTAATAAACGAATAGCAGAACATAAAAGGGCTTTCAATAGAAAAACAGATTCGACATACGCACTTCACTTTCTAGATCATAATCATTCTTTTAATGACAAATTTAAAATTCTTCACATTCAAAATAAAGGCCTTAAGCTATCTTTGTTAGAATCTATGGAAATCAACAAATTAAAAAATACAGATATAATTCTGAATGACCAACTTGAGACAAACAGTTCTCCCCTCCTCAACCTATTTCATTAGAGACTATAAATTGTAAACGCATGCCAAAAATAGATCACTTGAGAAAGGCAATCAGCCGAAACAGCTGTAGTGATAATAGTTAAAATAAATTTTGTGGAAGTTTGAAAACAAAGTTTTCAGTGTTTTATTGTTACGAAAAAATAAGTATTTTCCAAAGTTTTCTGTTTTTTGAAGTTCTGTATTAGGTACTCTCTAATAAGATTAAAATTTTACTTTAATTTGTTAGACAACTATAAGATACCTGTCAAAAGACACATGATAATTTAATGATTATATCGGTCTTAAATTTAATTTTTATGTAATTACTTATGTATTTAAATAAATAGTTAAATCAATTCAATTTGGGTTAAAACAAAACAAATACAACGTTCATAGCAGACAGCAATTCTATAAATAGAGAATGAAGTGCAACGACGAGATCGTATGTTAAAATTTCAGATTGTTTAGTCTACTGAAAAAATAAGTATTTTGCAAAGATTTCTGTTTTTTGAAGTACTGTATTAGGTACTCTATAAAAACAATAAAATTTTCCTTTATTTTGTTAAACAACTATTCACTCCGTGCTTGACTGACCTATTGCCTTCATCTGAGAGTTTTGGACCTCCCAATTTGAGGTTAAAAATATGTTAAATATATAAGAAATAGACAATTATGAATAATTAGTTTTTTAATTATATTTTTTAGTTTATGTACAAAATAAATGTAGTATTTAAAACTGGGTTTCTAAAAATTCATCATAATTATCTTTGCAACCCCAAACGGAAAAGAAAGGGAAAAATCTAGTACTGACAAATCAAGATTTTCATGTGGAAGAGCATATAGTTAAAAACAATAGTAGTAAAAGTTATGATATAAAAGCTAAAGTCATCAGGCAGGCTGCTGTTAGCTTGAAACCTTATGAAATATCATTTAAGGTTATTTATTTAAATTTTTCCTACTTTAATTGCATAAAAATGAAATTATGTGATATTTACTTTTTCATATTAATAGCACGAAATCATCTTTTTCTTTTCTCGAATTTATATGTAATCTTTAGAAACCTATAAAAACTAGACTCACTATTTTTGCTATTATTTGCACAATTAAATACGCAACATGTATTTGCACCCATTTTTGATAAAATTTATGCGTAAAAGATAGGTCCAATTTTGTCATATTTCGCCGCTACGCACGCTGGCATTGTTTCAAGTTACCCCTACCATGGTTACGCACGGAGCGAATAAGATACCTGTTAAAAGACACATGATAATTTAATAACTACATCGGTCTTAGATTGAATTAATTACTTATGTGTTTAAATAAATAATTAAATTTTTTTTGGTACGCCTCTGCAAAATTGATAAGTTAAATATGATTTCGTTGAAATGTTATCGTTAAGGGCTTAGTTAAGTGCGATGTTGCAAAGTAATCACCTTCAATTAAAAAATGTTTTAGTATAGGCAAATATATTAAAAATAACAAGAGCCAAAATAAAAAACACTTAAATAGTGGTGTGTACAAACTTCAATGTGGCGACTGCCCAAAAACTTACATCGGTCAAACTGGTAGAAACTTTGATAAACGAATAGCAGAACATAAAAGGGCTTTCAAGAATAGAAAAACAGATTCGACATACGCACTTCACCTTCTAGATCATAATCACTCTTTTAATGACAAATTTAAAATTCTTCACATTCAAAATAAAGGCCTTAAGCTATCTTTGTTAGAATCTATGGAAATCAACAAATTAAAAAACACAGATATAATTCTGAATGACCAACTTGAGACAAACAGTTCACCCCTCCTCAACCTATTTCATTAGAGACTATAAATTTGTTAACCCAAGCCAAAATAGATCACTTGAGAAAGGCAATCAGCTGAAACAGCTGAATATTTAAAATAAATTTTGTGGAAGTTTGAAAACAAAGTTTTCAGTGTTTGTTGTTACATAAAATGAATTTCCATCAAGTAACGGTCGAATCCATCAATTAGTTAAGTTAAACAAACCATTTTCGTAGGTTATGCAGCCAGGATATTCTTCTTCGTCCTGGACCTCTTTTCCCATGCACGTTACCTTGAAGTATGGTCCGAAGTAGGTCATATAATTGTTCATTGTGCATTACATGGCCCAGGTATTCCAGTTTGCGACGTTTTATGGTTACGACTAGTTCGCGCCCTTTACCCATTCTATGTAGTACTTCTTCGTTGGTAATTCTGTCTATCCAGGAAATCCTCAACAGGCGTCTATAACACCACATCTCAAATGCTTCGAGTCTCTTCAGTTATGCTTCAGTTAAGGTCCATGACTCCACGCCGTATAAAAGAACGGAGAATACGTAGCATTTTAGTAAACGAACTTGCCAATTTTATATGGCTGTTAATTTTGTGTATTTTTTTCATTTTGACCAAAGCTGATCTTGCCTTCTCGATCCTTATCTTAATTTCCGTCGATTGGTCTCACTGTTCATTTAAGTTTGCACCCAGATAACAACAGTTGGTGATTTGTGTCATAGGATGTTGGTTAACTAGTAATTGACCAGGTGGTATCCTATTTTTACTTATAACCATGTATTTGGTTTTTTAATGTTAAAATCAAGCCCAAACCTGCTACTTACTTTTGCCACCCTGGAGACAAGTGTCTGCAGACCTTGTATGCCCAAGTATTCCCTCGTCTATGTCCATTAGCGCTAGGTTAGGTTAGTAAATTACACTATGAGAGTAATATCTGGTACTATTAAATCAACTCCACTAAGATGACTTCCAATTCTGAGCAATATAGCACCTCTAGATATTCGACGAACGGCAGCACTTATCAGAGAATATCAGAAAATCATGACAAATAATCGTCTGCCAATTCACCAGTATATTCCGCACGCCGCACGAGACCAACAAAGACTGAAGTCCAAACGACCCCCCTGTCCAATCCATTCAGGGAATGGGTGATAGCTACAATAAGCAAGAGCAGTGGACGAAAAGATGGATGCCAACAACAGAGCCAGACGTCATCAAAATAACAAGTACGTCGATCGGCTTCACTGGATCAAACCTGCCACGCCCTATATGGACAAAATTAAATCGCATACGCACGGGTCATGGCAAATGTGCCGATTCTCTATACCGATGGGGTCATGCAGAAAGCCCACAATGTGATTGTGGCTCCCCGAGACAGACCATCCAACACATCATGGCGGATTGCCCAATCCGCAGATACAGCGGAGACCTTCAAGATTTTGCAGAGTGTTCTCCTGGTGCAATTGAATGGCTGTGCAATTTGGACATAAATATTTAATATTTAACTTAGGTTACAATTCCAATTTGATCATAATTATTATCTAAATACTACTTTTATCGTATTGTAATTATCCATACGCTAAATAAATAAAGCGCTAGGTTCATAATGTGCTCTGAATATGTATTAAACAATAATGGGCACAATATACATCCCTGTCGCACACCTCTTTTTATTTCTTATAAGAAAAACTAAACCTTCCATTTTTTTTTCAGGGTGCCCACTAATTATGATTAAGATGAATTCAGGACTAAAGCTTAGTTTAATAGGAGTAATCATTTTAGGAATTACAATTATTTTTTTAACGAGTTTCCAAGACTCGCTTTTCCAAAACCATATTTACTCGTTAACCACATTACAACCTATAAAATTATTAATCAATGGAAAGACCTTCCTGTTACCAACTGAAGATTACAATCGTCTATTAAACATCAGCTTTAATTTTTCTATAATGAATCAAGTTTGTCAGGAAAGTAACTCTGTGTTGGTGCTTATGGTAGTTCATTCTGCACCTTTAAATTTTGATAAGAGGCAGGCCATAAGGGATACATGGGGACAAATGGATGAAACTAAAAAAATTGTGTTTTTAATAGGAGATCCGAGTTCTCTAGAAGAACAGAAAAATATTGAAGCAGAAAGTACTTTATTTGGTGATATTGTACAAGGTAATTTTATAGACACTTACAGAAATCTGACTTACAAGCACGTAACGGTTCTTAAATACTTTATTTATCATTGTCCGCATGCGAAATTTTTATTAAAAACCGATGACGACGTCTTCGTCAACTGGCCAAGTATGAAAAATTTCCTTACTTACGATTTGTGTCCTGGTGATAGACAAACCATATACTGTATTACGAGAACTCACAGCCATGTAGACAGAAACGAGTCCAAATGGGTGGTAACGTTTGAAGAATATTCAGAAGAATTCTATCCGCCGTACTGTCTTGGATACTTTATAGTTTATACACCAGAAGTGGTATTTACTCTATATAAGGAAGCACAAAAATCAAATTCCTTTCTATGGGTAGACGATGCATTCGTAACTGGTATTCTCTTTAAAAACCTAAATTACACTCACACAGATATCGAATCTTTAGTGTTATCAGGCGACAATTTGGATGCTATCAATAAAGATTTCACCAATGTTACAATTAAATCTTTCCTATTTAGATTAATGGGCAAAACTGAGATGCAAACTGTTTGGAAATATGTTTCTACGCATGAACCTCCCAAGAATATATTTAGTTTATAACGACAATAAAATATTTTAAAACTCAAATACTCGCTTTTTTAACCTTTAACTACTCCCACAAGTTATAACATAAGTACACGCGTGACGTACTTTATACACCACAAGAGTAAGGTCCTTAAGGATAAGGCACCGTAAGAAGAAGAAGAAGAAGAAGGAAGGAAAATAAGAATAATCCCGAACAATATAAAGAACTTAATAGAACTGTCAGCAGAAAGATAAAAGAATCCAAAGAGAAATGGTTACAAGAAAATGTCAAGAGATAGAAGAGCTAGAACGAAGACACAATAATTTTAACATGCAAAAAAATCAAGGAGTTTACTTATACTTACAAGAAAAAACAGTTTGGTAGGTTAATAGACAGAGAACAACAAACTTATTGTAGATAAAGATGAACAGTTACAGACTTGGGCAAATTACATAAAAGATTTGTTTACGATTATCGTCATATTTCTACGAACACTCTTGATCTGAATGGACCAAAAATATTTAAAAGTGAGGTGATAAGCTATAGATCAAACGAAAGATGGAAAAGCAACAGGATGCGATGAAATACCAGTCGAATTTTTAAAAGTTTTTAATGAGAACAACTTGAATGTAGTATTGAAACTGTTTAATAAGATATACTATACTGGTCAAATTCTATCGGACTGTTTGAAATCTACATTTGTGTCCTTTCCCAAGAAATCGAATTTTAAGATGTGTAGTGAATATCGCCTTATAAGTTTAATGAGTCACACCCTTAATGTATTCTTGCGTATTATCCATTCCAGAATACGAGCAAAATTAGAACACAGCATAAGTAAAACACAGTTCGGTTTTAGATGCGGTTTTGGAACTCCGAGAGCCCCTCTTTGCAATACAAGTCTTGATTTCAAAAATGCCTGGATCAACAGAAGGTTGTTTACGCCTGTTTTATCGACTATGAGAAAGCATTCGATACTATCAAACATGACAAACTCATAGAACTATTACATCTTACAGGACTTGACACTAAGGATATCCAGATTATAAAAAATCTATATTGGAATCAAACAGCCCACATGAAGAATAGACATATGGTGAGTGAAAACGTTACCATTTCGAGTGGAGTTAGACAGGGCTGTTTTCTTTCGCGACTGCTTTTCAACCTGTACACGGAACAAATATTTCTAGAGGCACTGGAAGAGTACAACGAAAGCATCAAGATTAATGGCGTACCAATTTATTTTCGATATGCAGATGATACTGTTATACTGGCCGATAAACCGATTTAAATATCTGGGATATACAGTAAATGATAAGTTGGACCCAGACGTAGAGATTAAGATCCAAATTGAAATAGCAAGATCCAAATTCATCAAAATGAGAAAGCTCTTAACCTCCAGTGGCGCGCCACGAAATGCTACGTACTCTCTGTGCTACTTTACGGAGTAGAAGAGTGGACGTTAACAGCAGCAACTATAAAGAAGTTAGCGGCTCTAGAAATGTGGCTGTATCGACGCATACTGAGAATACCTTGGACAGACAGAGTTACCAACACAGAGGTATTAAGACGAATGGGTAAAGAGGTGGAAATTTTAACAACTGTTAAAAGGAGGAAAGCGTCATACCTGGGCCATGTGTTCTATAATGATAAGTACAGTCTGCTACAGCTTATCGTGGAAGGCAAGATTGAAGGTAGAAGAGGTTTGGGTAGAAAGAAGAAATCCTGCCTGAGAAACTTGAGAGAATTGTTTCAAATACCAGAAACATGCGAATAATACATGCAGCACAAAACAGAGAAACCCATCATTCGATGATCGCCAACCTTCGGTAGAAGACGGCACATAAAGAAGAAGAATGTTGTACCGGAACCAGACCAGCGCATTTCGCTTATGCCTAATATTTTCTAGGTTTAGTCTGTTCATTTCCTGAATCGTGTTGTGCGTCTTTCCTTGTTCGAACAAACTCCTCACATTCCATGTTCCGAAACTTAAAAAGGATTTGTTCTCTATACAGTTAGTTGCCACATTCGGGTGGCTCTTTCACACGGAGATTCTTAACACCCCTCGACCATTAGAGGTCCGCCGCGGACTAGGGGCCATGTGATTAACCGTACTTTTCATGGTTATCGTTCTAGGGAAATCTGACGATCTTTAATGTAGTGGTTTGCCGTTGCCTTCTACATCCTTATGCCTTAGACCACTAAGGTTTATCCGCCTTTGGAGCCAATTTCTCAACCCCAGGACTAAAAAAGTGCCCTACCACTTACTAACTCATCCGCTCGAAGCCGTTGGTCAGTTAGTGGAAGATTGCTTACACCGGCAGTCACTCGGTGAAATCAGGCCTACAGGATTTTTTTTATTTTCCCACAGCCTTAATCCAGTAATCACATTACTGCTGCCTAATGCCATGTCCTCAGTTGATCCGCGCGTACTTATTTGGCTATGCCTTATTCGTACCTGTCCTGCATATATGCAGGAATTTTTCCCTAGTCGGGGTTGAGGACTTCCCCGCCTAGTCTGTCTTACGCAAAGTACTGATGGGCCCTAACACAATTCAAAGCCCCTTTTCCACGCAAGTTGAGACCAGCCACGGGTTGTTGTTGTTTGTTATAAATCTTATTTATTACCATATTAATAATATTAAACATTTTGAGTAAGTCAGATAAAATGAACTTCTTATGAACACATTTTTGAAACCAAAGAGACATAATACTAATACTAAAATATAAAAAACAACAGTCAAGTTGATAAATATTTATTGTACTCTAAGCAATCATCTTTATTTTGACATTATGTGCAAGTAACAACAGCAACAGAATGATCCTTGCAGACTGATCTGAGACAAGTGCTGCATGTTATCGTTGAAATACGGTTTCCCACAAAAAAAAAACACCTTCCTCGTACTTTTGCTGATAGTTCGTCACTCCGTTGACCTATTTGAGTCTGATGTAGACACTTATGTATAGAACACAGTAAAAGTTAGAAAAACATCATACCTAGGCCACATACTGAGAAATAATAAGTACCAATATGCCCAACTTATAGTGAAAGGAAAAATCGACGGAAAGGGAGGCCTACGAAGAAAAAGACTATCGTGGCTCAGAAACATCCGACAATGGACGGGGCTAAATTTTGAACAGCTAATAAGAACAGCTGAAGATAGAGAAGAGTTTAAAATTGTAGTAGCCAACCTCCATTGAGGAGAGGACACTTTAAAAAGAAGAGGAAGAGTCCTATGTTGGATAGCAAACGTTTTACTTCAGCTCGTTCTGAAAGATGTGCTTTCATCAACGATATTGATAACGATTTTAAAAAAATGTCTTTTAAAGTTGGTTGGACTGTTGAAGTCAGCAAAACTATATAATATTTGACTATTTATTCCTGCTACGTTCAACATCTGAAAAAATATAACTAAAGGTCACCTACGGGTACGTCTTGCTACTTGCTATGTTGGTTCTTAGGAATTTCAAACATTAGGATATTATTTAATAGAAACTCGTCGATGAGACTATGTAAAATAAAAAAAAATATTTTTTTGTCTTATGCGGTATCATCTGTGTAACGCCTAGTAGGTACTAAAAATAAGTTGTTTCGATGATTCCTACATGCTAGTTCCTTACTGCGTATGTTGAACTAGTTCTTCACCAATAGATGTCGCTAAATATTATGTTGATATTGGCATATTTGAAATTTTTTACAGTAAAAGCTATGGCACAGAATAATTATTCTGTGGCTATGGCTTTAGGCTTTTATTAGAAAAAATTTTAATTGAAAATGTTACTTTGTGAATAGCTCCTTTTCTGCAAAAAAATTCTACAATTCATTGCTACCTTCATACTGTTTAGTGTCAAGTGAGATGTCACATGCCAGTTGATGTTTTTAAATGAAATGTCAAAATCATATTGGGTTGTGTTGGCAAAAAGTTTAAAGTTTCTATTTAATTAAAAATAAATGAATGAAACTACCAATATATAATTATTTATAAAGTTTCGAATCTGAAAATGTCGTGGTTTAATTTTAATGACAGTTTAAATATCGTCAAGGGTCAAATTTCGAATCTGGCGAATAATGTTTTGGCCGATGGAGAAGAAGGTAAACATAAACTTTATCCTAACTATATGTAAGGACTAAATTAGCATTTACAACATTTAACCTATATTTAATGTTGATGTATTTAATAGTTACTATATTATTAATGTTTTAATCAAATCACGTTTTAGATCAAGAAATTAAGGACAGTGACTATAAGCAACTACAGGAACTCTGTCACCAACAAGAATTGGAAGTAAGTGACAATTATTACCAAATGTTTTAATTGTTATTAGGGGCTTTATTTATTGTAATTAAAAAATTTGGCATTCCCTGTTTACTTAAAAGTATAGAGTATACAATAAACGAAATCCAAACATAACAAAGGTCAGATTTTGATTGCAATTAGTTCATTATCCAGTTACACAAAAAAGGAATACCTGCATTCCAGTACACCTAAGTGAATTCAAATAAATCACCATAAAATTGTTACCTAAGGAACCTTAGTTCCTATACATTTGCAATCCTTTTATTTCATTCATCTTTTTGTCACTCTATATTTCCAATTTGTTTTGTCAATTAGAGCCTAGATAACAACAACATTCACTTTTTCCTCATCCTCCTATGTACCATATTTATTGAGGTTGGTGACACGAATGCATAGTTCGTATGGGAGTCTTTCTTTCAGTTGTGGCATAATGTCTTATATTCCTGAGCCACAGTTTCTTTTTTCTTCCTATATCACAATTAATTTGTTTTCTTTCAATAATTACCCCCTTAATAATTAGTTATAATGTTTTTATTACTTGTGATATGTTACATGTTTGAGATATGAGGTTGTCTTTAACAATTTTCAACAGTTATGGGTTAGTATTCATCCCTGACAGCCATACAGAAGCAGGGACCATATATAACATTTTAGAGTTGTCATAATATTTGGGAGACAGAACACTTTTGTATGGGTTGGAGGCAAGAGCAAATAATACTTGAATTTGATGTTCAAGTCATAACAGAATTGTGACACTCTCTGTGATGTAGTGAGAAGGAAACATTCCCATTCTTGGGTGATTGACGACTGATTTCTTCATCACGATAATACTCTGGCATATTGATTTAATATTGTGTAATACTCTGTGTCAAATCACAACTCCTTCATTCCCTGTACAATCATCATATAGCACCATGCAGCTTTTTTCTGTATTAAAAAGTAAAATTGCTGCTTAAAAGGAAATGTTTCAGCGGTATAGGTATGATTTAAATGGTGATGGACACTATAGAACTGGCTTGTTGTTAAGTCTAATGGTGATACTGGATAATGGAGACTAATTCTTTGCGGAGCATAGTATTACAATTCTAGTTTCTTACCATTCTCCTACATGAGTTTTAAGGTTTACCTACCTATCATCAGGAAGACTTGTTAGAAGACTAACCTGGATCGAAACTTATTGACTAGATAGCAATTATAGTAAAATAATATCCCAGAATATGATAATAGTGACCTGTAACGAGGAAAGTTCTAGTGAGGAGAAATCTCTTAAGAGGAAATCTACCAACTCTGGCTCTAAAAGTTAGATACTTTCGAAATAGACCTCATATAGTGTGAATTATCTTAACAATATGATTATTCTTTAATTAAAAATGTTCTAAATAACCTTCAGCTCAAAACTGCAAAATTAGCAAATCCATATCTTTAATACTATTTTATCACTATGTGTTATACAAAATAAAATTAAAATTGCAATTTAAATCATACAAAGTTCTATCTAAACTACTATTTTATCAGTAGACCTTGTATGTATCAATGTGTGACATACATTAGTATATATTTTAAATTCAATAAAAATGTGGGTGTACAGCTTAAAAGTAGGCAACACAAATTACAGCTAAGTAGAAAGAGTTTTCTACCTAGTAAGGTTTAGGATGCTATTGGCGTTTTTTCAGCCATTCTGCATATTGGGTATTCTTATTTATATTTTTTCTAAAATCTAGTTCTTGATTTTTCTTATACTTAGTTAGGTTAGTTAGTTTTTCCTAAGTCTTATAGTTATAGTAGTATTTTAGCATACTTTATTTTTATTAAATTGCCGTTTTATATATACTAGATTAGATTTGAATTATGATTGGATGTTGTTACTAAGTATATTTTGTTTTTTAAGCAAACTACAGTTCTTGTGGTTTTTGTTGTGTAATAAGTGTCAATTTCAGTACCTACACCAGATATTGTTTTTTATATACCAAGATTTTTATTCTCTTTATATCTTTAGATACATAGGTAAGATGCCGATTCACAGAGTTATCTTAAATTACCTATATCCTATAGGTTGAACTCCGTAGGGACAGAATTGAAGCCGACTAGAGGGAGCTATTTTTCGGCGGAAAAAAATAAGTGGGAGAATTGGAAAATGAAACTTGACTGAATATAAAAAAAATTGAAATGACCTCGCTTATGTTAACTTTATTTATGATTTTTTTATGGAATAATGAAATTTGGGACTTGCTTAATCAAATTTAACTTGCAAACAAGCAAAACGATTGTTTTTTTTGAAAAAAAATATCAAAAAAGATACATGTCCCGCGGTTTTAATGTTACATTTAGGTCTAGATAGGTTAATGTCTTTTAGGAACTGTTATCTCTATTTTCTTTCACAAGTGAACGTTTTCATTTAATTAATTACTTATGTATGTCCTTACGAATATTTTTTAAAGAGAATCTGTAAAAATCAGAAAATTTCGGACTAATAAATGTTTTATATGTGTGTATGAGTGAGCGTGGGTGTGTTCTTCCGAATTTACCACAAAAAGCATTGAGTAGACCGAGTCTACTAGCCTTGTTACATGCTATGTCCAGATAGGTCTTCCAGTTCAGTGCGAATTGTTCAGTTCAAATGCGAAACAAAGCGCTGTTTTTTGAAAAATTCATATCCCAAAAACACCCTCTTTAATTTTTTTCAAATTTTCACAAAAGACGCCCTAATACAAGTACTTTCGAATAAAGGTTGTCTCAGAAATCCTTTTTATATGTTTGAAGCCGCTGCGTTCTATAAGAGTCCAAAAAAACGCGATTTTCCCCGCCTTTTTTTAGCGCTTTTCCTTCGTTTTCCAGCTTCCAAATAACTTTTAAAAGGTTTCCTGACAACGAATTCGAATTCTAACGGAAAATTTTACACAAAAAATAACTATTTTGAATTTATTTATAATCGTTTTCATCGTTCTTGGCGTGTGCATGTTAAAAACACTTGCAATAAGTTGTTTCATCTGTCTTGTCTAAGCTCGATTCGTTTACCTCATCCAGTGGCGGAGCAAAATGTAGCATGTCAAACGAAATAATAGTTATAAAAGAAAATTATAAATTATTTTTCATTAAATTTCTAATAACGGAATATACGTATAAATTGCGAAGAAGTATTTTTCTAGCTTGCAGTACAATGGACAGGATATAACGAAAAGTACATTTTAAAAGGATTTTGAAATATACCCAAAAAAGTGTTAATTATTTAACCCACTTTAATTAAAAAATGATACAGATTTTTTAAGTTTTTAAGCACTGTAGCGAATTCTGAACTGTTACAACGTACTGACCTTGATTAATTAGCTAATCAGTTAGCGTCTTCACTGGAACTATCTTCATCATTGGAATCTTCCGCTAAATCGATGATAATCCTACTTTCATTTTCATCATATGTGACCATTTTTGTCCAGTCGTCCTGAATTAATTTTTCAGTATGGTTAACACAACTCGTCCACACTGCAGGTGTTGCCTCAGCTAATGCATCGCCCCAAACTTTTTTCACTGTTTGATCTTCACGTCCATGTTCTTGCAGTAGCTCGTCTATAACGTACCTGGTATTTTGTGGTTTATTCTGGCGACAAAGACTCAATAGCTCTGTCTTGCCCGAATCGTCGTCAAAAATTATTTTTTTCGCTCGTAAGCATTCTTGTAAGTCCGATTTTTTCCAATTGGCATTCGGTAACTTTTCTATTAAAGAGCTATGGTATGAGGCATTATCCATAATAATTAGAGATGGTTCCTCCAACATTGGTATCGGGTTTTCGGAGACCCACTTTTTAAAAGACTCTTTATCCATAGAATCATGATAGTCTGCACTCTTCGATTTCGTAGAAAACAGTAATCCAGCATCTTTAACAAATCCTTGCCTACTTCCGGCATGTAAAACAACAAAGCGTTTACCTGTATTTTCGTGTCTTTTTCTGATGCTTTTCACACAGTCATCTTGCCAAGTACGTTTATATGCCCCTTTTAGGAATATCCATGTTTCATCTAAAAAAACGAACTGAAGTGGGCTTGGACTTAAAAAATTTCTCATATAATGCCTCAAAAAATACAGTCGTTTGGAGACAATACATGGTTTCTCACATAGCACTCGTCTACTATTTGTTAGTTTGTATAAAAACCCACAATTTTTTATAAGACGCCACAAACTTGTATCAGAACCGTCATAGAGATGCTTGTTTCTTAATTGTGTATTTAGAACTTTAATTGTAACGTGCTGTCCTTTTGCTTTCATGCCATACAGTACATTTCTAATCTCTCCTTTTATAGTATCGCTGACATCATTAGTCTTTTTTTTTGTACCTACATTACGTGACTCTCCTGGTGTAATAAGAGCTGCCCCTGTCTTGTATTCACTCTTTATTCTTATCACTGTGCGAAGACTGATTTTCAAAGCGTCCGCTACTCGTTCATGTACCGATAATAACGAAAGCAAAGGTCCGTTGTTTTCTTTTTTAAAATACTCCAATAAATGAACTACACATTGTCGCATTTCTCCTGTTATCGTTTGTCCCGGCATTTTTTTTATTAAATAGAACAATTAGTTATTCACAACAAAAAATAATAAGTAAACTGTTCGGAACAAATTCCAACAATGACTGACTAAAATCGACTAAAACAACATAAAATATCAATTGCAATTGTTACAATTATAAACCTAGTCGCCAGTTCATTCAAGAACAATGCCACAAGTCATTATTGCAATGGCTATCGGAAGAGAGAGAGTTAATTTATAATAAACTGGAATTTTTAAGGTGTCGAGAGTATTATTTTATGTAATGGAATTCCACACAGTAAGAGTTCAAACTATTAATTAATTAAAAACTGTTTACTTATAAAAACTATTTCATCAGCTACTTCAAACCTGCACAGATCAGGGTAACATGTTAAAAAAAACACGTCACTGGCAGCTATCTGTATTCGTAAAGAGGCCGAACTTATCACCGACACCGTATCGGCCAAACGCATCGGTGTTATTGCTACAATACTGGGAGACGTGGTCTCTTCATTCCCTTCTCATCGCACTTTATCATAACGAACGTGACTCGCACAATTGAATTACGCATCTGTGTATCAGAGAGAGAGACGAATATTAAAAAGTCCGTAGTAGCACGCCAGGCACACGCCAAGAACGATGAAAACGCTTCCATGGCTTTTACCGTTTTATAGGTATAGCTCAGTATAAAAATTGTCATAATTTTCTTAATCTGTGTAAACACAAATCCCTTTACGGCGTAATAGCAGAGTGGATTTTTTTTGCAAGTTATCATGCCAAAGGTCCGTGTGATGGAAATGGAGGTACAATAAAAAGATTAGCTGCTCATGAAAGCTTGTTCACAATCAGATATTGGATGTACTTGATCTATATAATTTTTGCAAAGAAAATATAAAAAAATATTCAAGTATTTTTGATAATGGCAGAAGAAATAGATGTTGAACGCGAATCAACTGTTGACCCCATGGAATCAACCCCATTATTCGCGCCGAGATGGAGTACGCTATCAAAGTAGCAAAACTAGGCAAAGCCCCTGGACCGGATGGAATTACTACGGAAGCCATAAAACTGTTGGAAGATGATAACATCGACATGCTGGTAACAATTTTCAATGCCATATATAACACCGGTCACATTCTAACGGATTGGCTTTATTCAACCTTTATAATGATCCCTAAATCACAAAGAGCGACAAAATGCAAAGACCACAGACTGATAAGTTTAATGAACCATTTGCTTAAGGTATTTCTTCGCATCCTTCACACAAGAATGTTCAGGAAGCTGGAAGATCTAAGCGGTGAGACATAATTTGGTTTTAAGAGCGGACTAGATACACGTGAAGCAGCTTTCTGCTTAAATACGCTTGTACAAAACTGCATAGATCAACGAAAGGATAGAGTCATAACATTCCTCGATTATGAAAACGCGTTTGACACCGTAAAACACGACGCAATGATAAAAATGCTAACAACGCAAACATTGGCGACAAAGATATAAGAGTTATCCAGAATCTCTATTAGAATCAAAAAGCACGAGTGAGACTGAACAAACAATCAACACAGAAGAATTTTAAATTTTAAGAGAGGTGCGACACCCCTCTTGACTGTTCCTTCTACTGCTATGTTGAATAATGTGGTTGACAGGGAATCGCCTTGTCGCACTCCTGTTTCTATTGCAATTGATTTTGTGCTACCTTCTTCTGTTGTTAATTTAGCTCTAGCTCCATCCATGTTCATTTTTGTTAATCTGATTAATTGTGTTGGTGTTTAGTGATTAAACTTGAGAAGTCGCTGGTTTAAATTATATTGAATAAATAATTATAACGAAAAAATGTGATATTGTTGATACATAAAATTGGGGAAAAATAGCAATTATAAATTGTAAACGTAGAAATAAATTTGAAATAAACTGGTTTACTCATTATCAATGTTTTATACAAGAATAGACTTACCCTTTGGTTCTATTGATGAATTCGTACCAAGCTGTAGAGTTGGTCACTGGGCATGAGGAGTTGGTCGTGATACCGACGTTAGCGTCGCCGTCCCGAGGCTTAGCACGAGAACCGTCTGGAACTTGATGCGTGTCGATCGATCGTTGTCTGACGAAGAAGTGCCAATGTTGAGGGTTTGAGAGCGTCTTCCGCACTACCACCCTCTGGTTGGATGGTCAATATCTCGTAGGCCGGGCATGCCATAAATCAACCACTTGTTTCGATCTTTGTATTTGTGACATAGAATACAAAGAAAAAAGCCCAATTCTGCGTACTTTAACATGATAAATGAGAGCCAGTTTAAGTTTTACGAACTCACAGGAAATAATATATTTCAAAAAGGTCTTTTAAAATACAGTACCAAATTAGATCACATTACAGTACCGTAACAGAAAAAATATTAACTGTAAAATTATGAAATGAATTCGCGCATACTTTCTCAAACAGTTGGTATGTCTTGATTTTTTATTTCAATAAATAATTTATTTTTTTCCAATACTGTCAAATGCTTGTCTGAAGTCTACGAAGAGGATGTGGAGTTCTATGTTGTGGTCGTGGCATTTTTCAATTGTTTGTGTAACTATGTGGATCGCATCAGTAGTGGATCTGCCTTCTTGGAATCCTTGCTAGTAGTCCCCAGTTTTTTTCTTTGTGAATTGAGTGAGTTTTTGTTTGATGAGGGCTGTTAGATTTTTATATGTTGCGAAGAAAGAAGAATTTGAAATTTTAAGAGCGTTGCGACAGGGTTGTATTTTGTCTCCTATGCTCTTCACATGTTCTATGTCCTATGCTCTTCATATCTCTATGTTGAGAACATTTTTGCAGAGGCACTAGAAGGCTCTGAGTGTGGAATAAAGGTAAAAGGGTTTCCGATAAATAACATTCGCCGACGACGCCGCGATAATAACAGACAACGAACATGATATGCAGTTGATGTTAAATAAAATAAACACCGTAGGAAAAATATATGGCTTGAAGATAAATGCTGGAAAAACTAAATGCATGGCAATAAGAAAAAACGCACTTTTAAGAATACAACTGCAAGTAGATAGGGCTCCAATCGATCAAGTAAAAACATTTAAATACTTGGGAATGATGATGAATGGCCAATGGGATCCTCAACAAAAAATAAAATGCCGTACCAAACAATCAAGACAAGCTTTTATCAAATTTAAACCGCTACTATGTAACAGCAATCTTTCCTTCAATCTCCGGTACAGGATGGTTAAATGCTATGTATGGTCCATATTGTTATACGGCATGGAAACATGGACGTTAAGAGTACCTACCGTTAATAAGTTGGAGGCCTTTGAAATGTGGACGTTGCGAATAATGTTCCGTATACCATGGACAGATAAGGTGAGAAACGAGGAAGTCTTAAGAAAGGCAAATACTGAGAGAGAACGACTCAATTTGATCAAGGTACGAAAAATTGGATATCTCGGCCATATTCTGAGAGGAAAAAAATACGCAATCCCTCAACTAATCATCCAGGGAAAGATTGAAGGCAAGAGAGGAGTAGGTCGCAAAGAAATATCGTGGCTACGAAACATTAAGAACTGGACAGGCATAAATAACACTGGCGATATTTTGCATGCCGCACAAGAGAGACGACTTAAGATAATTCGTCAACGCACTATAGGTGCACGGTGCACACTATAAGAAGAAGAATAATATTGTTATTTGCGAGTGTACTTCCCCCAATAGTGTTCTTTATTAATGCAATAAATGTACATTTTGGCAAAAATCGACCTAACAACTTTGTCACTGGACCAACAGATATATCTTCTTATTAGCTCAATTTTTTAGTGATTACACTGTATTTTGACTTATTTATTTTTCAAAAAGACTCTTTTAGTAAACATCTGGCTTTATTTATCGATTTTTTCTTAATCGTAACCATTACAACTATATAATTAGCTAGATATTAACCTTGCTGTTTGCCTTGCCAAGGCTATAATTATCTATGTATTTAATGCATTTTCTATAATTCTATGAGTGATGTTTCCTTTTAATATACTTATTTCATCATAAACAATATGAACTGTATTAAATGTTACCGTTTGATTTTTTTAGATCAAGAAACTACGTAAAATCAACGAGGAGCTGAATGATAGACAGGTAAGTTTTGTTTATAAATAAAACACTAAATTATTGCTACAATATTATTAAGTTACGACTATTTGTATCAGTGGCTACCTGGGAACCACTGGTATAACTTTAAGGTGTTAACTTTTTTTGACTAGGGACCACTTTATTATTAGCAGGCACAAAGTTTGAAAACTTTGTTTTCAAACTTCCACAAAATTTATTTAAAAACTTATCACTACAGCTGTTTCGGCTGATTGCCTTTCTCAAGTGATTTATTTTTGGCTTGGGTTTACAAATTTATAGTCTCTAATGAAATAGGTTGAGGAGGGAGAACTGTTTGTCTCAAGTTGGTCATTTAGAATTATATCTGTGTTTTTTAATTTGTTGATTTCCATAGATTCTAACAAAGATAGCTTAAGGCCTTTATTTTGAATGTGAAGAATTTTAAATTTGTCATTAAAAGAATGATTATGATCTAGAAGGTGAAGTGCGTATGTCGAATCTATTTTTCTATTCTTGAAAGCCCTTTTATGTTCTGTTATTCGTTTATCAAAGTTTCTACCAGTTTGACCGATGTAAGTTTTTTAAACACATTCAAAATAAAGGCCTTAAGCTATCTTTGTTAGAATCTATAGAAATCAACAAATTAAAAAACACATATATAATTCTGAATGACCAACTTGAGACAAACAGTTCTCCCCTCCTCAACCTATTTCATTAGAGACTATAAATTTGTAAACGCATGCCAAAAATAGATCACTTGAGAAAGGCAATCAGCCGAAACAGCTGTAGTGATAAGTTTTTAAAATAAATTTTGTGGAAGTTTGACAACAAAATTTTTAGTGTTTTATTGTTACATAAAATGAATTTCCATCAAGTTACGGTCGAATCCATCAATTAAACTGTGATGATTTGTGGATTCGTGGTAAAGTGGTCTATAGTCGGACAATTTTCAATTAAAGGTGACTAATCTACAAATTGAACTAAACGGTAGCGGCAACCATGAAAAATTTCATTAGTAAATTCTTACCGGGGTCATTTTTATTGTGTATGCTTCGCCCATGTAAATATGTAAATTTGTAACCCATGTAAGATAAATTTGCCCCCGTAACAATATAAATTGGTGCGATTCACGAGTGTATAGTGAGACACGTTCATAGAATAGTTTGGAACATCGGTAAAATTATCAATATTTTGCTGGTCTATATATATTTACGTTTTTAGAAAGAATGTTAATTAGAGAAATATGATATCTTAGTTTATTGAAGTTGATGAAATATGATATCTTCCAGATTTTATTCATTTGTGCATAGGCGTAGTGTATTATTGAAAATATATTTATTAAATATACTTTATTATTAACTTTAAAATAGTTGTGAGGTAAGTAAAGTAAATTTGATTCCAATTTATTCTTTATATAGCATTAAACCGTTAACGGCCGCTCAATATACAAAGAGAAATTAGACAATTAATTTATTAGATTGGATTAAAAACACAACTTAGGAATAAATTACAACCAAAAAGATTTTTTTTCATTTTTAAGAAAAACAGTACAATTTTTAATGAATGAACATATTGTATCTTAAACGTAAATTAAATTTTAAGGTAAAAATTTTCGAAATATTCGGGGTGTAGATGCATTCTACACTTTTTACATAAATAAATAGTATTACTTTTGTACATCCTAAATTTTTGCACTATCGTCTCTTTTTATAACGTGGCCAATATTGTCGAATCTGGTTTCATCTGGTAAAGCAAATTTAGATTAACGCCCTTGTACTGACACAGATGTAGCAGTGTCTTCACTATTATAAATTAAAATTTTAAATCTATGTCGGCTCATGCTTTCTCTCATAATATGCACTTCTTTATCCTCATCCTTTGACCAATGCATATCAACTTGAAGCAGAGTGTAAATCAGATAATATACATATGCTAATAATTTTTTTAAATCTATGTTATTCATTTCAAAACTGTGACGGTTATTCTCAATTACTTTTTTATCAAAAAGGTGAAAAAAACTTCAATATATGACTTGCCTACATGGTTGCCTTTTATATTGTCTAAATATCAATCAGACTGATGTTGAATTACTACTGAGCACGAAAGAATATCCGTTATTACAACTTGAGATAAATTTGGATTTACTATTTTTGCCTGGTTTTTTCTTTAGAAGTTTTATCTGTGGTTCAGAGGAATATCATAATCAGAATCGTTAGAATTCCCAATCTTGTATTTCATATGTACCTGCAATATCCGATTTTATTGATTCTTCACAAATAATATTATCATCAATCTTTTCAAGGAATACAATAATATACCAGCAAACGAATGGGAAAGATATCTGACGGAACTGATTAAAGCAAAGGAAAATAATAATCAACACAATAACGTACCTGAACTAAGAGACGAAATAGAAATCAGTTTTCACGAAGTAAAAATAGTCATAATTTCACTCAAAAATAGAAAGTCATCAAGACCAGACGGAATAACCAACGAGCTTTTAAAATACGGATGAGAAAGTTTAACCCTAGAGATGACAAAACTTATACAAAAACTAATATTGCACTGCAAGATACCAAACGCATGGAGAAACAGCGTAATGATACCAATGGTCAATAAAGGACATAAAGAAGACCCCAACAATTATAGAGGTATAAATCTACTGAACACCGGACTTAAGCTTACCACAAAAGTCCTAAACGACAAAATCAATAAACAACTTTATCAGATGAACAACAAGTATTCAGATCCGGATTATCCTGCGTAGACGCTGTATTTGTACTAAGACAAATCACAGAAAAGGCCATCATATCTATATTTTATAGACCTGACAAAGGCTTTCGATCGCATCCAAGTGGAAGACGTCTTACACCTACTGCATAAAAGAAACATACCAATCAATATTATACAAACCATCGAAAGCATCTACCTCCATAATCGAATACAGGTAAAGATAAATGGAAAACGAACACAGGGTATACCAGTACAAAGCGGAGTCAGACAGGGTAACTCGTTAAGCTCCTCTTCTCTTTAATATATTAATAGACGAAATAATACAAGCAGTACGTAAAAGTCATGGCTACAGAATTGGGAACAAAGAAATCCAAATATTATGTTATGCAGACGACGCCGCATTAATCGCCAAGACAGAAGACGAGCTTTAAAGATTAACACATATCTTCAATACAACAGCTAAGAAATACAATATGATAATATCAGCGTAAAAATACAAAAGTATGACATTTAAATACCCACTACGGTGTAAAATCGAAATTGATGGGAAAATAATAAAGCCGGAAGCATGGGTTAGATATCTCGGAATAGATATCAATAGTTACGGAGATGTTGAAGAAGAAGTACGACAGCAAAGCTTAAAAGCAAGTAAAGCGGCGGGTTCTCTTAATGACACAATCTGGAAGAACAAACACCTAAGACAAGACACAAAAACAAGAGTCTATAAAGCAGGAATTAGACCTATATTAACATAGAAGGAAGAAGAAGATCAATGTCTTCTACATCAGAAACTTTCTAATCTAATGTCGGTGGCAAATAAACCACATTAAGTGGCATTTTCACAATCTTAGTCTTCTTCTAACAAAGCTATTAACTCTTTAGTAGTTAGTGCCATCTTCATTTCATATTTCGAGAATTTACTAAAATAAACAAATGCACTGCTATATAAACGCATTCATATGATAATAGTTTAGCTTACTTCATTTTAATTTATATGAACTTCATAATATATTTTCATATTTATATAAACAAATAAACACAAGCAAACTTTCAAATTAAGTTAAAAAAAAAACAAATATAACGTTTACAGCACACAGCAATTTTATAAATAGAGAATGATGTGTAATGATGTGTAATTAAAATTGCAGATTGTTTTTAGTCTAATGAAAAAAAATTATTTTCCAAAGTTTTCTGTTTTTTGAAGTTCTGTATCAGATACCTACTCTCTAATAAGAATAAAATTTTATTTTATTTTGTTAGACAACTATAAGATACCTGTTAAAAGAGACATGATAATTTAATAATTAAATCGGTCTTAGATTTAATTTTTACGTAATTACTTATGTGTTTAAATAAATAATTAAAATTTTTTTAGGTACGCCTCTGCAAAATTGATAATTTCAATACGATTTCGTTGAAAAGTTATCGTTAATGGCTTCGTTAAGTACGATGTTGCCAAGTAATCACCTTCAATTAAAAATTGTTTTAGTATAAGTGTTTTTGGGCCCCTAGCGTTCATAGTTTGGACTTATCAATACTCAGTGGTTAAGGGGCACCACGCTAGATGTCAGCACCTATTAAAACAATCACTTGATCTATTCAACATCAAATAAATTAGTATTTTCACAACTCATTCATGCACCTAACTCATCTTTTTTTTTAAATGTTACTTAGACCCCTTGTCCTCTAAGGTCCTCATATGTATTTTGAGGTAGCCGTTGAGTTTTGTATAGCAGTTTTTATTCAATGGTCGACCATGAGATTCGGGAAGCCCTATGTGCTACCACGAGGCTCAAGAAATTTCACCCATGTTGTTGGGATATGTCCCACCAAAAGGTGCACAAGAAAAAATTAATAAGGTCAAATATTTAAAGACGATTACAAACAATTACAATTTTAAGAAAATACTAAAAAGGAAACATTTGTATTTTGAGAACGATTTCCGAAGTGGAAATTGTAAAGTCAATAAACTAACTTTAACCTTTAATTGTGGCTTATTCCCAGTTAAAAAATAATAACCTTAAGTATGTCCCATATGTAATGTTTACCACCCTGTAACGTATGTTCAATCGTTCAATGTTCAGAGAAGTTTCTCTCGCACCCTATGCTAAGCACGATATGAAATTACATTTTGGTGCCTTTTTATCGCACCCTGTTCAAATAAAAACATCTGTCTGTTTGCTTTCGATAACAATGTTTGATATTGTTACAGTTGGGTGTTTAAAACGAGTCGATTTTTGTTTAATTTCGTCGAAAAAACCCAAACCAATATTCACACTATTTGTACCTATTCCCTACTTATAGATTACAAACAACTAATATCAATAATTTAGGCCACGCAATTTATTAAGTATTTACTAAGTAGTTTGTCATAATGAAAACCATTTATATATAATTGTATCCACAATTGTTTGATAGTTATTTAAAAACTAAAATTAGGCACCATCCTCGCTACGAATAGGGGAAATTAGGCATAACCAGATCGATAATTTTAAATCGCTTACATCTCGGAAACTGCCAACTGAGAAAAAGACAAGAGACTGTTTTTGTTTAATATGACACAAAAAAATCCGGAGCAAAATGAGGTGATTTTTGGAAATTGTTTAAAAAGGTTATTTAAATAATTTATGCCCAAAAATTTCGCCCGCCACCCTTCAAATTTGTTTAAAGGGGACATTTATTAACAAGAATCCGAGACCGAATCAGAAAGATTTATTTTTTCTTCGGAAGCGGTCTTACAACATGGACTAAAATTAAAAATTTTCTGGGGGTTATAATGTGGATTGGTTCATGTCCTTGTGCAACCTAACAATCTTACTAACGAAAAAAGTGTTTTGTAGAGACATTTTACCAGATATAATGTCAATAAATAGATATTAATTTCTTTTAAAAATGTTACATTTTATTAATAATGAGGAAATAACCGGCAATAAGTTTCATAAGTATCGGCAAAAACTATAGTGTCATCTGCATATCTAATGTTATTCAACCATTCACCGTTTATTAGTATTCCTTTCGCACAACCGTCTAAAGCTTCCTTAAATACCCATTCAGAATAAATATTGAACAACAATGGAGACAAAATACAGTCCTGTCGTACTCCACGTTCTATTGCAATTTTATCAGTTAACTGGTCTTCTATTTTGATTTTGGCCGTTTGATTGTAGTAAAAGTTTCTGATAATTCTAAGATCTTTGTTGTCAATTTCAATTTCTTGCATTAGAGTCATTAATTTGTCATGTTTTACTCTGTCAAATGCCTTCTGGTAATCTATAAAGCATACGTATGTGTCACAATTCACATCCCTGCATCTCTGAAATAGCACCTGTACAGCAAAAAGGGCCTCCCGTGTTCCCAGAGCATCACGAAATCCGAATTGTTTTTGTTAGTTGTTCCTCACATTTTGTATATATTCTTTTGTGAATGACCTTTAGAAATGTTTTAAGTAAATGGCTCATAAGGCCTATAATTCTATAGTCTTCGCACGTTTCTCGCATTGGGTTTTTTTGGAAGATTTATAAAAGTTGACACTAACCATTTTTGGGGAATTATGCCTGTATCATATATATTGTTAAATATATTTGACAACCATTTTATGCCATCATAGTCCATAAGTTTTAAGAATTCTTAGTGAAAATTATCAGGGCCTACTGCTTTACCATCTTTGGTGCTTTTGATGGCAGATTTTACTTCTTCGACTGTAAATGGTAATCCAGATTCGCAACTGGTGTTTGTTGTGATACCAGTGTTACTTCGTACATCTTCAAAAGTTTTTTCACGTATTTAATCCAAATATCCCTTTTATGCTCTATTTCCAGTACTATGTTTCCCTTATTATCTGTCAGGAATCCAGTGTTCTTGTGTTTCTATAGGCCTGCCGCTTCTTTAATATTTTTATGAAGTTTAAATGAATCATGTTTTCGTTGTAATGACTCTATCTCTGTGCACTTCAAACTAAACCAATTTTCTTTTGCTATTTTAATAGCCCTTTTTATTTC
Source organism: Diabrotica balteata (assembly GCA_918026665.1). Lineage (NCBI taxonomy): Eukaryota > Metazoa > Arthropoda > Insecta > Coleoptera > Chrysomelidae > Diabrotica > Diabrotica balteata. The sequence goes on from OU898284.1 coordinate 105,880,151, forward strand.
GTTATGTTGTTGTAGTAATTCTTATTATCTTTAGCGTTTCTTCTGTCTTCCATCATACATAGAATCTCCTCCGTCATCCATTTCTTTTTCTTTGTTCTTTCAGGTTTTAAGTATTTCTCTGTTATTTCTTGACTTACTTTGTGCAAATTTTCTAGTTCTACATCTATTTCTGTACGAGCCCACGGTTTTTCTGTACGAGCCCACGTTTTTTTCTTTTTTTGTACCTTTTCCTCTACTGTTTTATTTTTCAGTTGGTTAATATCGTACTTCGTAATTTTTGGTCTTTGAACTTTCTTTAAACTAAGTTTCATTTTGGCGATAAGTGGATTGTGGTCCGAATTTATGTCGGATCCCGGGTACGCTTTAACAGATGTTATAGAGTTTCTAAATCGTTTGTTAACAAGAATATAATCTAGTTGATTTGGTACTGTGTGATATGGAGTATCCTGGGGAGATTTCCACGTATATAGTCGTCTTGGAGGAAGATCATAAAAGATGTTTGTCACTACGAGCTGTTTTTCAGTTGCAAATTCAATCAAACGGTCTCCGCGTTCATTACGTTCCCCTAGACCAAAGGATCACACTAAATTTCCACTTTGTCCTTTGCGAACTTTGACATTGAAGTCTCCCATTATTAGTATTATTTCGTTTTGTCCGAATCCTTTTGACAATATTAGTAAGGTCATTGTAAAATTCTTCTATAATTTCTTCTGGGGCGTCCGCTGCAGGAGCGTATACTTGAATAATGTTTGTTTTTATGGGAGTTGTGTTTAGCTGAACTAAGAGCATTCTTTCTGATACAGGTACAACGTGATTGACACAATTGGCGATATTATTATTCATAATTAGGCCCACTCTTTTGTGATCTTTGATAACTCGGTATCCCGTATCTGTCCAGCGCATTTCGCTTATTCCCATAATACTAATCGAGAGTCTTTCCATTTCTTGAATGGGATTATAGATTTTTCCCGCCTTGATAACGACCTGGAAGACCTCACGGTTTGAGCTAGATTTAGCTTTCCTGTCGGCTCTTGAATTACGATTTTCATGATCAGTAGTCGGAATTTTAAAGGTTTTTATCACCATGATAATTATTGTACTAGAGATACTTACAAGAAGTCTTTAATGCAGTGGTTTCTCCTTGCCTTCTGCATCCTTATGCCGTTCACAAAAAGTCTTAGTTCCTCCGCCTTCGAAGCCGATTTATCAAACTCCAGGACAAAAGAGTGCCCTAAGATCGCAGTATCACAGCCGCTTAACTCATAATGTGAGTGTCGCCTGTGAGTATCTGGAATTAAGCCTACAGGATTTTTACTTCCCACAGCCTTAATCCAGTAATGACATTACTGCTGCCGAATGTCATATCCTCAGTTGATCCGCGGGTACTTATTCGGCAATGTCTTATTCGTACCTGTCCTGCATATCTGCAGGAACTTTCCCTATCAGCCATATGGGACGTGCCGTGTCGAGGTTGAGGATATCCCCCGCCCAGTCTGTCTTCCGTGAAGTACAGAAGAGCCCCTACTCCGTTCAGAGCTCCTCCTCCACGAAAGCTGAGACCGGCCACAGTCTATTATTTGGTAATAAAAAATGGGAAAATTTCAAAAAAAAAACATTATGCCGTAATAGTGTTGATGGAACTCTCGTACATTTTCGAGGCCAATTGTTTTTTCGACAATATATTACTAGTAAAAGTACTTGTAATTGTATTAAAATTTACTCTGGAAAATCAAAAGATGAAAACCTAACCTAACCAACTAAGATCGTCTTAGATTTGATGGAGAATGTCTTAGATAAGGGTCGTACTTCATGTACTGATAATTTTTTAATGTTTGGCAATAGCCCTCCTGGAACGGAATTTTATTACGTCCCAACATATGATACCGGTTCCTGAATACTATTTTAAATATCCTACTTCTTATTACTCTGCTCTTTAAGCAGTTTTCAAAAAAAATTTGTCTCTTGGGTCCAAAACCCGTAATGTTTTCGAGGTGTGGTCTCCAAAATTCTTATTGTCTTCGACGCCAGTCTATATTCCAGTATTATTGCCAGTTCGAGATGTGTCTTTCAATGTCACTTCATATACTGGTCTCAAGGTTGAAAAGGGCTCTTCATTTGCTGAAGAGCTGCTTCATTTGCGACCTACAGCAAATGTATAAATTAACGTAGATAGAATTTCGCAATTATCAAAGAGTTGTTTGGAGATCGGAATCTTCTAAACCTCTCCAAGAATATTTTCCACGTACCGTTACTTACGACATTTCTTCTTCACCTTATCTCGCTTTAAAATTCTACAAGAGTTAGCCAATTTGGCAGAATCATGCTTTCCTAGCATTCAGCGTTTAAACCCCGGTGGTTGTGAGCTGGACCTAAAATGGGACCCTGCGGCTGACGTCATCTTTTATTCTTACTGTTCCCTTAACAAAACTTATAAAAAGCGGGCTATTCTTGTGGAAATCAGTCGTATTTTTGATACTCTTGGTTTTACTTCTTCATGCCCTTTTATGGCCAAACGTCTGCTACAACAATTGTGACAATCCAAAGTATCTTGCGATGATGAACCACCTCATCAAATACAACAGGTATGGCTCTGGTTTAGCAGAATTATTCCATAGGATGTTTCAAAGTTAGAATAATAAAATAACGTTTTAATTAACCCCGTACAAGAAGTCAAATATAACATTTTACGAAAAAAACTGACTGAAAAAATCATCAAAATACGGCTAAAAATATCAAAATTTAAATACTTTGAATTTGACCAAAATTTTCTCCGTTGCGTTTTTTTGTATCTGAGTGTAAATCCTGTCTGTTAATTTCGTCACCCACCCTGTAAGGGCTAACGAATTAGACATTCATAAATAACAACTACAAAAATATCTTTATTAAGCTCTGATCCATCGGCTTATCTAAAAAATCTAGGTAAACATAATTTTAATAATCAATATTTCTGTATGTTTTTTCTCTCTATCCATTTATTCACCTATTAATTGCTCGCTCTTATCACTAGTTCGTATCCATAGCGACCAAAACCGTGTCTATAAATTGGCGTTCGCCCTAAATTTTGTGTTTTTCGAAAGTGGTGACTTGACGGCTTTGTGCATTGTTGGTAAGTGGATTTTTTAAGCATAAAAATTTGGAAAATTCGTACAGTAAAATATTTGGCATAATATATTAACGGTACAAGACAAATGACTGTTTTTATGTCATTGATAATAGTTCCTTCAATATCAATCATTTTTATATGGTGTCATTTTAAAGTTTATAGTTTAAAGCATATTTCTCTAACAGCAGCACATAAATAGAAAACTTGAACCTATTTTGACAATTTACTATTGAAATAAATGGAAGCACCTTTCTTTTTCATTGAGTTAACAGGTAATACATTTGTTGCCACCCTGTATAAATAGAGAATTGAATAACTTTTCAACTCCACACACAACTTTCTATACTCATTTAAAAAATCATTGATTACGACATCATACTCATATGGATAATATCACTAGTATGATACATGTAAATTCATGAACATTACAAACATCAAATTTGAAATCTCCATATTGCAGAATATAGATTTTGCTCTAATTTTCTTTTATTGGACATAGATTTTGGTAAACGCTAAAACATTTTTTGTGATAAATAAAAATAATTAAATTTATTTACAAAATATCTGTTGTCTTGATGGAATCCTCCATGGTAACAACTAATATTTTATTACTTATATAAACTTAAATATCTTTGCTAAAGAAGCTGTGGCTAGCGCTAGAAATTTTTTCAAATTTTAGGACGGAGGGCTTTTTTAATCAAACACTAAATTACGAATCGAAAGAAAGAACAACTGTAGGACGCGAATAACGATTAAGATTATTATATAGCAAGTAATACTCGTAAAAACATTAATACGAAATCGTTTAAATGTCTGCTACGTACAAATTTGAAGATGGCATATATAAAAATTTCCATAAAGTGAAAGATAACCACAAATTTTTAGATCTTTGATTTCTATGTGGTAATTAATGATGATTATGAAATATATATTGATTAAATTTGATCACGTTGGAATTTACGGAACACATGTTAGAGTACTTATCTTGAATTGTCGGTTAATTATAAATTATCAATGGGTGTAAGGAAGTGGTCCGTTCTTTATCTTTGTAAAACCGAAACAAACTTGTGTGCCTCTTATCGTTCAACAATAGCTTTAAGAATTATGAAAGACATGCCTTATTAAGCTGTGATATTTAAATTTGTCACAATCTACTTTGTCAGTACTTAAAGTTTTGAAGTATTATAGTAGGTATAATACAATTTTTAAGATTTATTAATTTTTTATACACGGGATAATCCCATTAACAGTTTAAATTACAATATGCAATATCACAGTTAGGATTCAAAACCTGAAATTACATATAATATAAAATCAGTATTAAAAAGTTAAAAAAAAAGACTAAAAATCTTACATACTAAAAAAACAAATACAATACAATACAATTACAGGTTACAGATATACATTACATCTCAAATCCAATGAAAATATTTATTCTATTAAATTTATTCTATTCTGTGCACGAATTTTGTCCATTCTTTCTTGTTTTTTGCCTTATTTTGAGCTTCTGACCATTCCAATCCCCTACTTTTCAAAATCTGCCCTACTTCGTCATCCCAAGTTTTCCGTGGTCTGCCTCTGATTTTAAACCTTTTCACTTTAGCCTTCCAGACTTGCTTAACGGGTCGGTTGTCGCTCATTCGGCACAAATGACCAAACCATTTTATTTGTTGTATTTCAATAGCATGTAGTACATATTCTGTGCCCAGTTCTTCTCTAATATCTTCATTTCTTATTTTGTCTCGTCGTGTTATTCCTTTGACTCGTCTTAGATATTTCATATCAATGGCTTGTATCTTGCTTTTTAATTGCTTTGTTAAAACCCAGCTCTCGCTTCCATATATCAAGATTGGTCGGAATACTGTCTTATAAACTGTCATTTTGGTTCTTCTGCTGATTTCCGGTTTAGCTATGAATGCTCTACTAAGATTATGGTACACTTTTGAAGCACTACTTATTCTTTCTGTTATTTCATTCTGCATGGTACCTTCTCTGTCTATTTTAACCCCTAGGTATTTGAATGCATCTACTTGTTCTATGAGTTGTTGGTTAATTTCTATGTTAACATTTCGGTTAGTTTTCGCTATTAGCATTACCTTGGTTTTCTTAACATTAATCTTCATGTTTCTGATTGCCAGCTCATTATTCCAGCTATCTATATTTTTCTGGAGGTCCCTTTTGTTGGAAGCGCATAACATGAGATCATCTGCGAATGCACACTCAGCTATACCAACCGGTCGTAGTTTACTATATGCGATATGTACTTTGTGTATACTTGCTTTTGTTTCCTTAATTATGTCGTCAATAATCAATATAAATAGTGTGGGGCTCATAACACCTCCTTGTCTTAGACCCTCGTTTATTGCAAACATCTCTCATCGTACATAACTCTTGTTATTTTAATACAGACTTTTGATAGCACCTGTTAGTTGATGGTCAATATTTCTATTTTGCAGACTTTTCCAGACTGCTTCCTGGGACACTCTGTCAAATGCTTTCTCAATATCTAGAAAAGCCAAATATATTTCTGTGTTCTTTATTCTAGCTTTCTCAATTATTTGTTTTAACGTAAATATATGGTCTTGCGTACTGTGTCCCTTCCTAAACCCACTTTGCACTTCATCCAGATGTGGTTCAACGATGTGTCTTAATTTCTTTTCTAGGATGCTTTCATATATTTTGGAGACGATACTAAGTATATTAATTCCTCTATAATTTTCACAAGAACTTGGGTCTCCTTTCTTAAAGATTGGTCTCTTTGACTTCTCCCAGATGAGTTTTTAATCCATTCCAATCCATATGAGATAATATGCAATATAGGATAATATATCCGATTAATAGCAAACCAAGAAGTGGATTTTTTGCTATGAAAACCACGTTGTGATTGTGATATTAAGCCTTTACATATCCAAGAAAGTTTCTTTTCTGTAAGACAGTCGAAGAGCTTAGGGATTGCAGATTGTATAGAAATGCTACGATAATTTTCAATGTTGTCTTTCTGACCATTTTTAAATATAGGAACAACATAACTTTCCTTCCATGAAGAAGGAAACATAGAGGTTTCCAGATATCTATTAAACAATATAACAAATGGAATTACAAGGGTACAGACAGACTTTTTTAATAATAAATTGGGCACTATATGGTAATATTAGAAGGACAAATATTTGTACTAAAGTTACTATTGAATGGATGGATAGGTACTTAAAGGTAATTGTTATTTAATTAATACCCAGTTTGGAAGAAGTTCATAAATAAATTAGCTATGTCTTGACCATTTGTTGTAGATTGGACTTGATGAAATATGGAGTTGGGTAGATTATAACTAGATCGCTTATCATTGATGTACTTCCAAAATGATTTTGGATCAGTCTTCTAAGATCAGCAAAGAACCACTTCACAAGGGAAAAGTTGAAGTTCTATATTTCTTCAATGGCACAAAGTAAGCAATTCCTATGTAGAGAACTTCATAGAATAATTTTGTAGCAACATCAATATCATTCAATATACATACCTGCCAGTTTATGGAAGCAAGGAAGTTGTTAAGTGCAATGTAATCGCCATTACGAAAATCATGAAATAACTCATCATAAAGCAACTTTTTTTTATTTGTTTGTTTGTTTGTTGTTTGTTTATTCATTTGTATCTAGTAGTTTTATGTATTCACTGAATTGTAGATTGTTTTCCGTTGCTATCATTTTTTTAGTTCCTTTATAGCATTGTTCAGCTGCGTTTTTGTTTGTAGCGATCTAGTTGCTTGCCACTGTTTCCTGAGGTTTCTTTTCTGCAATATTTTCTCTCTTATAGATATCGAAGTGTATTCACTCTTCATTTCATTGTTGCTGGCTGTTGCGTTCCAAGCAGTTTGTTGTATGATTGAGTTAAATTGTTCTACAGCATATTCTATCTCTTCGTTGGTTTTTAGGGGAATGTTTAGTTGTAGTCGCGTCTCCACTACATGTTTGAAGATGTTCCAATTTGTTTTTCGGTTGTGTAATACACATTGTTTTTCTCTGTGGAGGATTTTTTTATTTAGTATTATAATAACTGGCGAATGATCTAAAGATAACATGACTCAGCTTCAGCATGCATAATCTTCTCCGCGTGCCATATCAGAATTATCCGACGTTGGCGATCACCATTGAAAAGGCTTCTCGATCTTCTGCAATATGGAATAATTGTCCTGCATTTGATATTTGAGTCCATTCGCGAATGTTTTTTAACCAAGAAACTTGTTTTCTTCCTACACCTCAACGGCCCTATATTTTGCCTTTAAGGATCAGTTGTAATATTTCATATACTTCCCCTTATTATATGTTCCAGATAAGATATTTTTCGATGTTTAACAGTCTTTAGCAGTTCTCTATATTTGTTGAGGCTCCTTAGTACTTCTTTATTAGTTTTCCTTGCTGTCCAAGGTATCTTCAGCATTCGTCTATGAACCCGCATTTCCAACGCTTCAATTTTGTTCATGGTCGATACTTTTCGCGTCCACACTTCTGCACTATACAAAAGTACGGACCAAACATAGCACTTAACCATTCTTTGTCTTAGTTCAAAACTGAGATGGTTATTGCAAGGAACTGACTTCATTTTCATACAAGTAGTTTTAGTCATTGTTATTCTACGTTTTATTTCTATGTCTGGATCTATAATAGTTGGTTCGTTATCACAATTCCCAAATATGTCATTTTGTGAACTCTCTCAACTTAAACTCCGTTTAATTGACGCTTTGCATCGGGATGTGGGTCACGACTAAACACTAAAAATTTGGTTTTGTTTGAGTTTATTTTAATGCCCATTTCCTCTCCTACCTCGTGAATACGATCAAGTAGAATTTGAAGACCTTTCACTATTATCTGACAGAATTACTGTGTCGTCTGCATATCTAATCATATTATTAAGTAGTTCCACTTTGATTTTTATTCCATGTGGTTGTCTCTGAAGTGCCTTTTTAAATAATTGGTCCAAATAAACATTGAACAATGTTGGCGACAAAATGCAACCTAGTCTGACTCCCCGTTGTATAGAGATTTCATCGGTGTAGTTATCTCCAATTTTTACCATGACAGTTTGATTTTAGTACAAACTTTTAATGACATGAATATCCTTGTCATATATTCCGATATTTTTCAGTATTTGCATTAATTTTACATGATGTACTTTATCGAATGCCTTTTCGAAGTCCACGAAACATCCAAATACATCTTTTCTTTGGTCACGGCATTTTTGTAATAGGATGTTAAGCGCAAAAAGTGCCTCCCTGGTTCCCATAGCATTTATAAAACCAAATTGGGTATCTTCAAGATCTTCTTCGCATTTACATCTAATTCTGTTGTGAATTATTCTGAGGAAAATTTTAAGAGTGTGGCTCATTAGGCTAATTAATCGATATTCTGAGCATTTTCTCGCATTATGTTTTTTAGGTATTGCGACAAAGATGGATTTGAGCCAATAAGCGGGAATCACTCCGGTATTATATATATGTTGAATTAAAAAGTCTTCCTACTACTTTTATGTTATCATTCTCTATTATAGTGTATTTTTATGTATGAGAGAGTAATAAAACAATAAATTATGTATGCAAATCCCTAAACTGTTGATACGGGTGACTTAATGAAAAACAGATATTTGTCAACAAATTTACAGAAGTATATAGGAAAACAATTTTAAATTGAGTATGACCACCAGGTATAAAGGTTGGAGCAGAATAGAATACAATAGTTGTGAGGGTTACTAATCCCTAAATAAGGTTGCCAGTGTCGGAGTGATGGAGGTTAACAGGTACTAATGAATTTGCAAGAAATGTAAGATGTTTATTTTATTGGTTATATATAACCAATAAAAGTTTAATAAGTACCTACCTATTTGCAAAATAAAGTTTAATTCTTTAGATAAAATAAAACGTTTTATTTTATCTGAAATGAGTGCATTCCACGAAGTAAGGGTTTCAACAATCAAACATTTAATTCTTTAATTCCAGGAATCTACGACAGTAATTGACTAGATAATTACCTTCTAAACTTATTCCACAGAAAATGTGATAGTGGGTTTTTTCCATTTTGTAGGAAGGTCCAAGTGGCGTATTCAAAATTCTTAACAGTTCACTAAAAGTAGGTACTTCAGTTGCAAGGTGCAGTTTATTGTGTATACTAGTGTTATGGAAAATTTGGAAGTGCCGTGTAAATGCCGAAAAATTGGTCCTTTAACAGTTAATAAAAAAACATTAATATTTAATTGTTTTAAATCATTTACAGACAAACGTTTATGTGAAAGTGTTGATGAGACCGTTGAGTTAGTTAGCAGTACACTTGGTGTTGGGAAATCTACGATTTACAGAGTTATTAAAGAAGAGAAATGTGGTAGTTTTCAAATGCCACGTAATGCTCCAGGGAAACCAAAATTTCAAATAGAATATCATTTTAAAGAAGGACTTCGACGGAAAGTGCATGAATTCTTCTTTAGATAAGAATTTCCAACATTGGATAAAGTTCTTGTCTCAGTTCGAGATGATAAGGATTACCCAGAAATGAGTCGAAGTACGTTATGGAAACTTTTAAAAGAAATAGGCTTCCGCTGGAAAAAGAATCCCAGAAAGTCTATTTTATTAGAAAGAAGCGATATTGTCATATGGAGAAGACATTTTCTAAGAACCATAAAGGAAATGAGAAACCAAAAAAGAAAAATATTTTATCTTGATGAAACATGGATCAACGAGGATCATACACCAAATAAATTTTTGCAGGATGAAACTGTTACAAGTCAAGGGCACGCTTTTGTAAATAACTTATCTACTGGTTTAAACCCACCATCAGGAAAGGGACGCAGGCTGATAATAGTACACATTGGCAGTTCAGACGGTTTTGTTGAAGGTGGTTTATTAACTTTTGAATCAACTCGTACCGGTGACTACCATGAAGACATGAACGCTGATGTCTTTCAAGAATGGTTCGAACAAATGATAGATCTTCTTCCTAAGAACTGTGTAATAGTAATGGATAATGCAAGTTATCACTCCAGACTTATAGAAGGACTGCCCACAACCAAGTGGTTAAAAAAAGACTTGCAGAATTGGCTGAGTTCAAAAAATATTACGTACCATCCCGGATCTATAAGAAAGAAACTTTATTCGTTGTGTGCCCTTCATAAAGAAAAATTTAAAAAATACGAAATTGATGAAATTGCCAAAAATCGTGGAATGACAGTACTTAGATCCCCACCATATCATTGTGAATTAAACCCGATTGAACTGGTATGGGCACAGATAAAAAGTGAAGTTTCAAGAAAAAATACCACTTTTAAAATTCATGATGTTAAACAGTTGTTTTTGGAGGCCGTAAATAATGTAAAACCTGAAAACTGGGAAAAGGCAGTAAATCACACTATTAAAGAAGAGGAAAAAATGTGGAAGCTGGACAATATTACTGATAAAATGATCGAGCCAGTTATTATAAATCTTGGTTCTGAAAGTTCATCTTCTGAATCTGATTTGGATTTGTAACAAGTAGCTGTAAGTTTTATATTAATATTTTTATTCATCTATTTAACATACCTTAGACAGTTTTAAAAACTCTTTTTCTCTTTTGTAATTTTTAAAAATTAAAAAAAAATGTGAATTTTTTAAAACCCTTTTTAATGTAGGCCAGTCAGTTCTAATATAGTGTGTGATAAAAGAGGCCACTTTTGTTTACATACACATAACACTTTATAACACTGAAATAATTCATTTATTTTTTACAATTATTCAAAGTAATTTGTCAATTAATCTTGAGCACGCCCATGGAGTGGTCGAAGGTACCAGTTAAAATTATGCTAATTACTCTCTCGTTCATAAAAATAAACTATAGTTTCAGCAACTCAGTTGGTATATCGTCTGGACCACAAGTTTTTCTAATTTTAGCATTATTTATAGCGTGTTTTACCTCGCATTTCATAATTTCTGGGCCGTCAGCACAGTTTTGGTAGATTTCGGCAATATTATTCTTGTCATCTTCAGACAACTCTGATATATACAGGTGCCACCCTTTTCTTATTTCGTGCTCATTTACAATAATTTTGTTATTATTGTCAACGAGTACAGAGGGAACTCGTTTTTTAAATATGTTTTTCTTTCTAATTTCTTTTAGTTTTTTGTGCACATTAAATAAGTTCTTTTTAGATATTATATCCTACATTTCGTCGCACCTTTCTATCATCCATTTTTATCTCCTTTTTTATTCTTCTCTGCAGGTGTCTATATTGTTGTATATTTATATAGTTCTAATTTATTTGTCTTTATTCTAATTTATTGTCTATATTCTAATTTATTGAAACTCACGATAACTAATTACGAATTTATTAAAGTCTTTATTAATTCTAATTTATATTACAAATAATTTATTTTCGTTTCGTTACAAGTACCGCGTTTACCGATCTTCTTATGACTGGTTCCTCAATGAAAGTATTCCCTTATTTATATAATTCCAAGCCGGTAAACAGAAAGGTGTAGAACATACCATGCTGTTCTCGATGTAGACACAGCGGCGACTGGTCTCAAAACATGTTTTTTTTATCGGCTTGTCGCCCCCAGAACATTCGATTCAGGTAGATTTTTGACCTAGAAATTACGAGAATCAATAAAAGAATTAGTCATAAAATATTTACAGTTCTATATGCCATAACATTTAAAATCGTAACATTGCCCCCCTCTTAAAAGATGGTTCCTCCTGGAACCTTGTCGGGACTGGAACTGGAACGACATGCTGATATCGGCAACTGGACCCTCTTTTACAACTTCCAGTTGTATAGAAATGACAAGGGACGGTTTTCTCTCCGCACCAGTAACTATGCGGATTGCAACAGACTAACACCTGGACTTCGGTGTCTTTAAAGATTTCCTCCACCATGTTTCGTATAACCCTCCAATCTAATTGGCGGCACTCCAACTTTGGCATGGCTAACTTTTGCACGTCGGACTCTAGTACGTGCTCTCTCAACTGAAGTAAGGCTTCCCATACATCTCGGTAGGTAGGTTGATCACGGGCAGTGTCTTTTGTTACCAGGTAGAAAAGGTAACGTGATGCATCTTGAAGTTTTAAGGCTTTTCCAGGAGCTGGCACTTGGCATTGAAGTTCTGCAACTCGACCGAACTTCCTTCGAAAGACGGATGCCAACCCTGGTGCGTCTTTGATACTGGCCGGGATGGTAAGAGCCAGTGAGTAGTCATCGGGAAGCGCGAGTAGATCTTGCCTTTCTTCAGTGGTAACACCATGTCTTGCTTTACCGGTACCTCCATAGGCACCCATGAATTCCTCAAACGTGAGGTCAGACACATCTTGGACTTGGTTTACTTCCACTTCTTCATCTACGTCGTGGTCACCCTCGAAAGACGCCAGCCGGTTATGGTGTACTATCATCGGCTTTCCTCTCGGAATCTTGCTTATTCGGTAAATAACATCATTGATCTTCTCCATAATGAGGTATGGACCTTCCCAAAACTGCTGCAATTTGGGAGAACAACCTTTTCGCTTTTTGGGGTTATAAAGCCAGACTTTATCGTTCTTCTTAAAACACCCCTTTTCGGCTTGCGTATCGTACCGTTTCTTCATTCGGTCACTAGCGATCTGGAGATGGGAACGGACCAACTCGTGTACATCGTCCATTCTTCTTCGTAATTCGATCACATAATCTTCACCTGCTACATCTTCTCCAGGTCGACACCCAAACTCTAGATCACAAGGTAGTCGCATCTCGCGTCCGAATAGGACTTTGGCTGGTGTCTGGCCTGTTGATTCATTAACAGCAGATCTGTAGGCCATTGTGAAGAACGGGAGATATTGGTCCCAGTCTCGCTGATGATCGGACACCATCTTTGTCAAATACTTGCCAACTGTTCTATTCATTCGTTCTACCATACCATCCGATTGCGGATGATAAGCCGTAGTCCTTGTTTTCTTCATACCTAGTCTATCACATATTCCTTGGAATAAATCGCTTTCGAAGTTCCTGCCTTGGTCACTATGGATCTCCAAAGGCACTCCAAATCGGCTGATATATTCTTGGATCAACTTATCTGCAACAGTGGCCGCTTTCTGGTCTGGAAGTGCGTAAATCTCGACCCACTTAGTAAAGTAATCCATTACTACCAACATGTACTTGCCTCCATTATCACTTTCTGGAAACGGCCCAGCAATGTCCAAAGCTATTCTTTCAAACGGGCTTCCAACATTATATTGTCTCATAGGAGCTCTCCTTTTTCGATAAGGCCCGTTACTCGTAGCACAAATAGTACATTTCTTACACCAGTCTTTTACATCGTCGGAACTGTTCATCCAATAAAACCGTTCCCGAATTCGCTGAAGGGTCTTTTTCACACCAAAATGCCCTCCTGATGGACTGTCGTGTAACTGACGAAGTACTTCGGCTATTCTGCTCTTTGGAATCACCAACTGTCTTCTCTTCTCTGAACCGTCATCATTTTCCAGGACTCGTTTGAGCAAGCCATCTTCCATGATAAATGAGTCCCACTGGGCCCAATACGTCTTTACTACCGAGCCTAGGTTCGATATTTCCTGCCAACGTGGTCGACGGTTTTCCTCTTTCCATTTTCGGATTTTCTGGATAACCGGATCTCTCTCTTGTTCTTCCCTGATCTTGGTAGGCGTCCAGTCGTCGTGGACCACCGTCGTTCTTAGCACTGCTGCTTCCTTAAGGCCGGCGCGTTCTGGTTTTGTCTTCGGTCTTATGGTCTTCGTTTTCTTGTGTGTCATGCTTTTTATCATATTAAAGAGCTGGTCAAGTTTATCTTCATCTCCTTCCTCTTTTACAGTCCTAACTTTGCTATACCCGCCAGAGGCCTGCGTAGCTGACTCGTATTCGAGGGCGGCAGATAAGACATCCATCAGCGTCTTGTGACGAGCTAATCGTAGTGTTCTTTGCATCTCATGATCACGAAGACCATCAATAAACGTTTGAACGGCCAACTTTTCCATCATGTCTTCGGGAGCTGTTGGATAAGCATATCGCACTAATCTGGCGATATCTACTTCATATTCTTGAAGAGCCTCATCTTTCTTTTGTCTTCGATTTTTGAGCTGCGACTGATATACATGTTCTAAGTGTTCGTGGCCATATCGCATATTTAACCTCTTCTTTAGTTGTTCGAAATCATCCGTCTCCTCTACGGCTATGGTCTGGAGCACATCTAAGGCATCTCCTCGAAGAGCTATAGTCAGGTTTACAGCCTTTTCTTTTTCTGACCATCCATTCGCTCTTGCAGCTGATTCGAACTGTTTCATGTAGTTGTTCCATGACGATTTTCCGTCGAAAGTTGGAACTTTGACATGAACATAACCTCCGCTTCCTTCGAATTTCGGCCGTGTTTCCAACTTATATTTCGTCTCGTCTTCTTTTGTCTCTGCTATAATTGGATTGTTTTCTCTCTCTGCGGTCGTTGTTTCCTCCATCTTCCTTTCCATCTCTTTTATCTTCTCTTCGAAGGCCAACATATCGGCAGCAACTTGGTTCTTTAACGAAGACATTTTATCGTCGAGGGCAGACATCTCAGAGGTGACTTTAGAGATGTTAGCAGAAACCTTGCTTTCCAGAGAAGAAATCTCGTTAGAAACTTTGCTTTCTAAAGAAGCGATATCACAGGAAACCTTGGCTACATCACCACAGACTTTGGCTACATCAGAGGAAACTTTCGAAATATCGCCATGAACTCTGTTCTCTAACGATGCGATGTCACCAGAAACTTTATTCTCTAATTTTGAAATTGACGCGATGACAGCATCTTCAAATATATAAGTTTCCGGATCTAAACCCTCTTCCTCCAAAGCATTCTTTAGTCGTTGGACTAACTCAGCCTTTTTTCCGGTAGAAGCTAATTCTCTATCCTCAAGATGCCTTCTTAGATTCGTAACTGTGAGCTCGTAAATCGTAGCCATTGTTCACCAATTTCACTTCTTTTTATTTAAAGTCCCGCTTGTTTATTTAAATACCCTACACCTGACACCAAATGTTGTATATTTATATAGTTCTAATTTATTTGTCTTTATTCTAATTTATTGTCTATATTCTAATTTATTAAAACTCACGATAACTAATTACGAATTTATTAAAGTCTTTATTAATTCTAATTTATATTACAAATAATTTATTTTCGTTTCGTTACAAGTACCGCGTTTACCGATCTTCTTATGACTGGTTCCTCAATGAAAGTATTCCCTTATTTATATAATTCCAAGCCGGTAAACAGAAAGGTGTAGAACATACCATGCTGTTCTCGATGTAGACACAGCGGCGACTGGTCTCAAAACATGTTTTTTTATCGGCTTGTCGCCCCCAGAACATTCGATTCAGGTAGATTTTTGACCTAGAAATTACGAGAATCAATAAAAGAATTAGTCATAAAATATTTACAGTTCTATATGCCATAACATTTAAAATCGTAACAATATTCTGTTTTATTAGAGATGTTATCAGTCGACGTTGTTCCATTAATTTCATGTTTTTTTATTATATGGTTAAATTCTTTTTTAATGTTATGTTTTATGCTTATATCGTCAACCTTAGTTTAATATCTGCTACAAGTGGTTGATGATCAGATCCAGTATCTGTCCCAGGAAATGTAATGACTTTTTTGACGGCATTTCGGAAACGCTCATTTATAAGTATATAGTCTATTTGATTTCTTGAAGACTCAGGGTTATTGCCATCATCAAATTGGGCTTTCCAAGTGTATAGTCCTCGCTTGAGTAGTTTATACCAGGTGTTTGCAATGATCATATCGTTTTCTTTATAAGATTCATACAATCTCTGTCCTCGATTGTTAGGTTATCATAAACCATAAGAACCTACAGTCTGACCTTTGCACCGAAGTCGCCTATCATATATAAAATTTCGTGTTTATTAAGTTTCTTTAAGATGTCTTCGATGTGATCATACAACTTCTCGACTTCATCGTCATATTTTCTATCTGCAGTCTCAATTCTGTTGTTACTAATATACCTACACCATTTTTGTGATGCGGGTCTTCTGTATATAGTTATTGTATGCCTATAGTTATTGTTAATTAGTTTAGTTATGCCAAAGTCAAGTAGATCGGGGGTATTATTGATGTCAGTTTTGGTAGATACTCTAGTAGTTTTTTAGAAAAAAAAATCCCAAAAATCACTAATTAAGGTATTTTTTCAACAAAAAATTGCAAATAACTCGAAAAGGAAGCATTCTTCGAAAAATTAGCTAGTGAGATAAAGTATTTTTTATACAAAGTCGTGATGAGGAAAATAACACTACAAAACGGCCCATTACTGGAGTACAGTTCAGAATAAGTATATTGACGTTTCCATTGCCCACTGATTTTACTAAAGAGGAACCATAGAACAATGAAAAAATTGTAGTTTAGAACATTACCTAAAAACCAAAAAACATATTGGTTAAATTTAATTTTTATTAAACAAAAAAATCGATACATAATAACAACTTCCCACTTCCTTTTGAACTGAATTAACTTTCCCACAATAATATCGGGTGACGTTGGCCTACGCTAACCACAAATCAGATAATAGTTAAAAAAACAACTGAATTGCGACCCACTTCTCCGATATTTTTGTCATAATTAAATAGTATTGGTATAACTTTGCTTGTTACTATTCATGAAGGGTAAACAGTAGAATTATATATAGTATTTTAAGGGAAAAACAACAAACCTACTTTTGAAGTACTTGCACAATAATCTTCGAAAATAATACAAAATGGTTGAAGATACGCCGTTTGCAGTTAATATATCTATTTTGCTTTGTTCGTATGACATACGATTTTATTAGATTTCCACCTTAGTCTTTTATATACCTTTTTAAGAAGACCAATAGGAGAGTTGATATTTAACCTATCTGTCCTAGAGACGAACTGTCTTAACCCCAATCTCCCTCGATGCTCCTCTTTTATAGATCTGGGAATATTCTGAGTAATAGCCATAGACAATGGTAATAGCACATTCACTTGCTGCCCTCCTCTTTGTTGAGGTAGCATAAGGCGGTTTTCTTCCCTCGTCTGTGTTCGTACGTCGAGCACTTGGTTTTTGGTTAAATACTTTCTGTGTCTGTATTTGTCCATTGTAACAACTAGGTATTTGTTCTCTTTACGTGTTCCTATTTTTTCCAAGTTTTCCAAATATAAGTTACAACTTTCCTTTCCTATGCATAGATATTTGGTCTTTTCAATATCCATTTTTAGTCTTCAATTTTCGTAGGTTTCTTCTAGCTTCTGCGCCATACATTCCAGACCTTTCCCGCTTTCCAATACTTTCTGGTCATCTTAAAACTGTAGGCTAAATACTGTTTTATCAATTCCTGAACATTTACGTTTCCCTTTAAGTAATGCTTCTTTAATATACATTTTAATTTGTATCCAATCTCTAATGTTTGTTGACCAAGAACTTTTTTTCTATCTACAATTACTCGATCTTTTATTTTTTCCTTGAGACTCAGCTAAGATATTTTAGGCCAGGAAATGGAACATGAAAAAATGGCAAAACCTCGCATTTTTTCGTCCAGCATCGATTTGTACAAAAATTTAAGATTAGGCTCATTTCACCCTCTAGTTCATTTTCTATATTGAGCCGTTTTACGCGTTTAGATTTTTAATTGTGAAAACTACCCCTAAATTTAAAAAATTATAAAATAATATT
The DNA here is from genome assembly GCA_918026665.1 of Diabrotica balteata. Taxonomy (NCBI): domain Eukaryota; kingdom Metazoa; phylum Arthropoda; class Insecta; order Coleoptera; family Chrysomelidae; genus Diabrotica; species Diabrotica balteata. The sequence continues at coordinate 105,897,925 of OU898284.1, forward strand.
TTAAACTTTACTATTGTCAACATTTGGTTTTTACTAGTTAAATGATGATTGTTTTATGCTTTAGGATATAATATTATAATATTTCAATCCATAAAACCACCTTTGTTGGAGCTATATATAAAAAATTTATTTATTCTAAAAGAATCATTTCGGCTTGCATCGATTTGCATAAAAATTTTGGATTAGGATGATTTCACCGTGTACTTTATATTCTATATCAAGCTCAAGGTCTACAAGCACCTCATCCCACAACAAGGAGGATTCAGACTCGGTAAATATTGCACCGGTCAAGTCCTCGCACTAACAGAACACATTGAATAGGGCTTTGAAGAAAAACTTATAACAGGGGCTGCTTTCGTAGATTTGACAGCAGCCTATGGCACAGTAAGGCACAAAACATTGCTACGCAAATTATACGACACTCTCAATGACCATCATCTGGGTAAGGCCGTATATTCCTAACTGTAAAACAGACGTTTTTTCGTTTTTCTGGAGGGTAAAGTAAGTAAGTGGAGAGTTAAAAAAACGGGCTCTCACAAGGAAGTGTTTTAGCATCAATGCTCTTCAATATATACACAAACGACCAATCTACGCCGACCAAAACCAAGCACTTCCTCAATGCTGACGATCTTGCACTGTGCTCAAGGAAATAGTTTTAAAGAAGTGGAGGAGAAACTCGAAACTGCCTTAAAAACAATGATAGCATATTACCTGCAGAATTACCTGAGATCACATCCCTCTAAAACCCAAGTCTGCGCTTTCCACCTTCGCCCAAAGGAAGCTAAGCTAAAACTCCAAATTGCGTGGAATGGTAATACATTAGAACACGTAAACCAACCTATATATCTTGGAGTAACTCTGAACCGGCCCCTCCCCTACAGACAACATTACATAAAAACGAGAGGGAAAGTAATAACTAGGAACAGCATACTTAGAAAGCTAACGGGAAGTAAATGGAGTGCACGTCCTGGCGTTTTAAGAACAACGGTACAGGCACCGTGTTTCTCAACTGCTGGATATGTGTGCCTCGTTTGGGGCAGATCTGCCCACACCAAAAGTTGATACTGTGCTAAATGAGACATACAGGATACTAACGGAGCGCATGAAACGTGGGAAACTATAAATAGGATAAGAACAGGGGTGGCTCCAGTAAAATCAAACATGGCAAAATGGAGAAAAATAGACCAAGATGATGTGAACTGTGACTGTGGAGAAACACAGAATATGGAATCATCAGACACATCATCTTACATGCAGAAACTGTCCTCATCGATGTACCCTCGAAGATTTGTGGCTCACCAGCAAAGATGAAACCGACATAGCCCGATACTGGGCCGAAATTTTATGTATGACATGCCCGGACACGATAAAGTAAAGTAAGTCAAGGTGGTTGATTGTTTTTAGGGGTGTAAACTGCCCCTAATTGTCAAAAATTATATAAAAACATTGTAAACCTTAATATGGGTAAAATTTGGTTTTGATTAAATAACGATTGTTTTATGCTTTAGGGTATAGTATCATATTTCAACCCTTAAAAACCACCCTTAATAACATTTCAATTATTATAGGTAATTTAATAGATCTGTAAAAAAAAGCAGAATTACGTACAAAAACATTTATTTACACAAAAATTCGAATTTACAAACACAAATAATATAGTCATCTTCATCGAGATCGTATTTCGCTCTATTACACTCCCAAGCGGCTATTCGATTTTTTCGAAAAAAAAACAGCTTCTTCGTTTTTGGTGATAAAAAGTTTTTTCCAAAATGATTTTGTATGGTTTTTTGAAGAGCTATAAGACTATGTAAATTAAATTCCGTAAGATCCCTTAGTTTTTAAGTGGGGTAAGATTAAAGGGATCGAATAAGGGGGTGATTGTTCGTAAATGGAGGTTTTAAACAGCTATACCTCGCTAAATATTCACTGTAAGGAAATTCTATGAACAGGAAAATTTGAGTTATTAAAAAAGCTACAATTTAGTGCTGTATCATTTTTTTCGTATCTCCAGTATTTTCGGAGATATTTTGAAGAAAAGGGTAAAAAGTACGAAATTGCTAAAAATAAATTTATCTTTGAACTCCATTTTTTCTAAAAATAGACCTTTTAACCCTAGAATGGTACACTCGTGTCGTCGGCGACACCGCGCAGTTTCGATTAGATGCAATCAGCACGTTCCTAAATAGAGAGGGGAGGCTTAGATTCTCAGTACCTTTACCTTTTAGTTTCAAATCAACTGTAACCGTAACTGTTTATCGGGCGCTAATAGCTATTGTAAAATATTTATCGGTGTCACATGTGACACCACAGTACAATTCCCGTTATAATTTTCAATATAGAAGTAAATGACTTCAACAAGCAAAGCGTTGACTCAGACTCAGAAAAAATTGTGCGTCCTTATGAGGCTGGTGAGAGTGATGAAGATGTCCCTTTAAATAATACAGAATCTGAATGTTTGAGTGAGGATGAAGACAAAGAACTTAGTGAAAGGGAACATTCTGATCCCATTTTAGCAGAACCAGAGGTTAGTGAAGAGGAGAGTGAAGATTCACAGCAAGATAGCAATCAAAAACTCCGTTTTTCTCAAAGAACACTCGCACAGTTCAAAAAAACATAGTACTTCGTCTACCAGGTCCAAAGGCTCACGCTTCAAATACACCAGAAGAGATTCCGGCTTGGAAACTATTTTTCAGCGACTCAATGATAAGAACCAAATCAGAAAATTACTTCCAGGAAAGATTTTCTTAGGCATCTAGCACTACAGTTGGTGACTCCGCAACTAAAAAATAGATTAGAAATACCAACTTTGTCCAGATTTTTGCGCTCCATGGTTTTGGATGTTCTTGGTCAAGAGGACCAGCCAGTACTCAGATATCAAGAAACTCAACCTCCAACCCACAAAAGGTGTCAAGTTGGCACTTTTTCGTGAACAGCACTTCACCATTCTTTTTTTTTTCGTTCTGTGGATATGGTTATCACATATTACTTTTTTTATTTTTTTTATAATTATTTAGGTCTAAAAGAAACAGAGTCTTTGTAGATAAAAAAAATAGTGTTCGCACCGCAAGCAGCAATAAATGGAGAATATGTTTTATTATTTTTGTTTTAGCCGACAGGTATTACAATTTTATCATACAGAGACCTTGTCATTTAAATTAGTTCCATTTAGATATGACTTAACTACGTCAAAACTATTACGTCAATTAAAATGGTAAACTAGTAAAGAACATTGCTTACTTTTAAAAGCCCAGAATAAGGCTTTATTATATTTTGTTTGTAAGATCTTCCCCGTCTACTTTAGATCACAATATGTGACCATCTTTCGGGATTTCTCTTCTCCTGTGCTTAATCTCACCCGATTACTTTACACTCTTATAAATATTTTTGGTATTTATTAATCTTTCATTAGAAAGTATTGGTTTTTCAGAAAACTGTTTCTCCAATTTTATCTTCACTTCATTATAATGACTACTTTTTATTCTACTAGAAAGATAAAACTTTCATTAAATAATCAATGTATCATAATAAATAGATAACAATGAAATGGCCAGCAGTTTTGTGACAATCTTCTTCAAGTTCCATCTTCTAATGGTTACCCTTAAATAATTCTATTGAACTGCATCATCTTCTGGTCTGATATAAGAGTTCTAATTGTATTGTATGAAGTAATATGCATTTGTCGCCCTTTGTAGTAGCTAGATTTTTTCCGGGGATTCTTAACACACTCTGTTCCACCCACAACTGTTGATGGGCGAGTTGGTTTGGAAGTGGGGGGAGGAAAGGATGGAGATGGGAATGCTGTGGGAGATGGTTTGGACATGGTTTTTTCGGGGATGGGAGGCTGGGGAAATCCATGAGCTCGCGTGGGAAGGTGTACTATTCCTGAAACATGTCAATATGTGTAAAAGACACTGAGATGGCCAGTTGGATACCGACGGAGAACATAAGGACGTTTTTTGCGTATAATCGTGTAAATGGAATTTTAATAAAATTAATATATCTACAAAACATAGGTGCATAATGAACAGTTTCTCAATCATAATGTAAGAATTAAGCAAAAACTTTCTTGTTTTTTTTTGCTTACTAAAAATTTTTTAAATACCGACATCGATATATCAGCAATTTCAACAAAAATCTATAAAAGAAGTGATTATGTATTAATTCTACGAAAATCATTTTGTGCAAACGAAGAGTAATATAATACAAAAATTAATACATGCCCCATAGTTCCAGACTCGCCTTGTTCTAAAAAGTTCACTCCAAGTCGGAAATCGTGTTTCTATTCAAACAACCGTTTCCTTAGATAAGCGAACACTTTTTCGTTTAAAACAAACAATGTAATACCTTCGGACGAGAAGGAATAGTTTAAGTGGTACAGGTTGTCTTACAAGTAGGTTTGTGTGGTATTTATTTTGATATTTTTGAATATTACTGATATACATATTTTTTTAGTATTGTTTAAAATTACAAAACTACAGGTGTAGTTTTGTAATTTCAAACTACACCTTTGGTGTAGTTTTGTAATTTTAACAAACTTACAAAAACACGGAAACCAAAGTAAAGTTTCAGATGATGTTGATTCTATGGCTGCAGAACATTTAAACTCTACTCCACATAAACCAAGTCATTACGCACCTGAAAAAACAAACAGATTATACTTCGATAACCCAGACCTAACGATTAAGAACATTTTTGAGCAGTTTCAAAAGTTGTTTAAGGACATTACTGGCAATAATCTTACCATGAAATACAAGACCCACTTCAAGTCTTTAAAACTAAGTTTACGGTCAAAAAACCGAAGATTGTCATGCAATCTTCATAAAAACAGATTCTAGATATATTCCAAGCTAAAAAAGATTAGGTACTTTAGAAAGGAAACAAATGAGAGTGGCATTCTTGCTCTGGAATTTGATTATGTGCAAAATCTATCGTTGCCAAAACTCAGCATAACAAAAAAGTTCCATAAAAGACTTTTATGAATGTACGTATTCAATATACACATGCATAATGATGGATCATCATATATTCCTTCATAGAAAATCTAAAAAGAGAGCAAATAGTGTTGCTTTATTCATCTATGTCAGCAGATTATCCTAATACTAAACATAGTGTTCTTCTATCAGATGCAACTGGAGGATAAAACAAAAATCCGACCTTGTTATGGTTTCGTTCTTGGATATCAAAACTATAGAGAGTTATAGTGACATAAATTTATCCTGTTCGTGGCCACTCCTTTAGTCAGGGCGACAGAAATTTTGGGGTTATAAGGCAGGCCTTAAAAGAGTTCAAGATGTTGAGGAACCCAAAGTGTACCTAGAAAAAATCGTACAGTGTAGACAAATTCCTTCTCTGTTTTGTTTCAAACATGACTCGTCTATAATATATGACCGGGATGCAGCACTTCTTTATTTTTTGAAGGAACTTGTCAATAAAGATTGTGAGTTTAAAATACAACAGTATCGCAGTTTGAAATATGAAGCTTGTGGGACACTGGTTGTTTCAAAAACATACTATGAAATGTATACTTCTTCTAAATATGCAAAAACGTTGCCGTTGGACCATACTCACATTCACATTCACATAAGTGAAGAAAGCAGAAACTTCTACGAACTTTTGTTTAAAGAAAGCACACAAGTTGAAAAGGACAACGAGATTATTGTTGATGGCTCAGATGGTGACGAAATTTAGCAAAAAATTATACTAAATATAATATAGTGTAGACAAAATAAAAGTTTCATTGTTGTACAAATAAGTTAATTTTGAACTTTCTTCTGTAGAAAGCGATGTAATCTGCCAAATGTTGTTCTCCAGAAGGTCTTATGTAAATTTGTCTTAATACTCTTCATTTGAAAAGAACAAAGGACATATTTGAGAAAGGTTTTCTATATTGACACGTAAACAAATGCTTGTTTAAAATTGTAAGAAGCCAAAACCAGTGTCCAGTCAACAAAATAAAAGGCCACTGACTCGAAAAACTTATTCTAAAAAGTGACTCTGATTGTAAGATTGATCGTAGTTCAGAAACGAAGTTCAGACGATGTTTCGGGAGATTTCATGAAGTATAGTGAACATGATACGGACTCGGTTTAAAAAGATGATGGCAGCGATAAGGACTAATTGCCATTATCACCACCAGGGGCCACTGATTATTACCTAGATAAAGATAAAGTTACCGAATGATCTAAGGTGCCACCGCCTAAAAGTAAAACTCGAAAGTTCATTATCCTAACACAGTAACCCGGTTGCAATGGATCTGTAACAAACGTTAAAATGTCACCAGAATCATTCTGTGTATATTTTTATCACTATGTTTTACAACTCCTAATCAATAATTACATAACTTCTTCCGTGCAAAATAATTTTACATGGAAAAGGGGTGCTCGTTTGGTAACTAACTTTGGTAAGGCAGAAATAAAGACGTTTTAGGTATTCTGATTGCTGGTGTAGTCATGAGGTCATCGCATTTATTTCTGGTTGGTCAAATAACGAAGAAAAGATGCCACATCTGTCCCTGTGCGTCAAGAAAAGTCATGCTTCTCCGCCTCATAATAGTATATTACTTTTTCTACTCTCTTACTAGTAAATTGTATATTACCTACTATTTGGATGCTAAGTAAATGCATCATAACAGATACTGACACGTAATGACTAGCACGTAATAAAAAAAATTACGCTTCAGTTTTATAAAAATGTGTAATATCACATAAGCCTCGTAAGTCAGTTGGTCGAGTTACCATGGAAACGAATTAACAGACGTTATTTTGACAGATTAAAAATTATTAATCTGTGAGTGTAAATATAGTGATAATTTAATTTTTATTTTTATAAACGAAAATAATCGTAGAAAAAGTATAGTACACAACTTGAGTTGTAAGCTTATTACATGCTTGTAAAATTACTGCGCTCGCCGCTACGCGGCTCGCGCGCAACTTTTTTACTCGCATGTAATAAGCTTCTTACAACTCTCGTTATGTAATATACTATTATTAATACTTATTTTTAATCTGTTAATTTTTTTTTCATTTATTTGCAACTGTTTATAATCATTTATTTGTAGTTTGTTGTAACATTTGTTATTTATTGCAATATTTTATTTTTAATTTATTATAACAATGATAACTAATATAAATAATGTATTTTTAATCATTAGCCTTAATTTTTTTATTGCATTTTTTTTTATTTATCCGCATCAACCACTAGGGTTATTAGCGGTAGGTTTATTTGTTTCAACATTATCATTAAGGGGACAGTCTCATGCGAAAAAAAAAAAGACACATTTTAAAATTAAAGCAGAAAAAGAACTATAATATTTATTAACATAATTCCTTATGGAGATAATTAAGTAAGTCTTGAAGTACATAAAAAAAATTTTAATAGCGATTTTAACTTCATTGGTCTCCTGTACATGGCGTGTAGTAAAAAGTGCGTTTTTGGTGGTAAGACACTTTGTGGGTCACCTGTAACAGATATTAAAAAATTCAAAATGGGTTGTATTCGTGAGACTTAAAACTAGATGATAAACCTTTAAAATATGCAAATTGTATTATTTTGAAGAGTTTATACGAATTTTTTCAAAAAAAGTCGAAAAATCGCTATATTTTTCGGTGGATTTACCCATATATAATAAAAGGGGGGTGGTTTTTTAATATTTTAAAGGTTTATCATCTAGTATTTTGTATATACATTCGAAAAATTGTTGGTTTTTTAAAATCGGTTGAGAAGGTTCGGAGAAAAGTGTCTGACCAGTTTGAAAATGTTAGTTTTGAGAAAAAAGCATTTAAAGTTTTTTTACATAATTTTCGTGAATAAAAGGCTGATAACTTTATATTCACGTTTAATCGGCCATTCCTGGGGAATATTGAGGACCCTCTTCATCCAACAGTTGTTCTAAATGGCTTTGTAAAGCTTTTTTCTTTTTGATTTTCTTTTTGATTTATAATTATTTCATTTGTTCGACTGGAGTCGCAATTCACGCCGCGATGCTGCCAGTGTAAGTGTAAAAACGGAACACACCTAGATCGCATGTCAATTCAACGAAAACGTACTTATTTATAAATGTAGATATGAAAATATTTTATAACTAAAAAAATGGTTATGTTTTATTGCCAAAACGGCTTGAAAAAAAAGTTGATTTATAAAATTAAAAATAAAAAGGAATTTTAAAAATAAAATAATTATATTCCACTCTTTTTAATTTGAAATTATAAACAATATTTGAAATAATAAATGTATTTAAGTATAAATTTTATAACTCAAATAATACCTAATGAACACAAACAAAATTGATGTTAATAAAACATTATTTATTATCTGCACAAAACCGGACTTTCAGGACAAATCAGTAGACGGAGCAACACTGTCGGCGTGCCATACGCTACTACAAACCGCTGAGGAGAAGTAATCCAGTGGAACAAATAAAGTAGTTATAAAACATCGCGACGTTATAAAGAAATTTACACTGGTTAATTGCAACGTTAAATCCCTACATGAATCCCTACATGAAGCCGTCCATATGGCACAAGATCGCAGTCAATGGAGACAGCAGACTAATAATATTTAGGGTGCCACTACGCCCTGACAAGGGCTAAAGGATTGAGGAGAGGAGAATTGCAACGCAGAGAATCTTAGTATTTGTAAAAAATCCTATGTTCCGGATTTAATTTATATTCTAGAGGGAATTTCTTTTTAAAATTTTAGGAGGGAGTTTTTGAATGTAAATGGAAGCGATTTATGTAAAAAAAATTGATTTTTTGAAAGTTTCGCATGAGACTGTCCCCTTAAAAGTATTTTTATTTTATTTAACCATTTACATTACTGTATAATATATTAAACAATATTATAATAATGAAAATGAAATAAATAATTAGATACTAAAAGATTTATCAATACCTCTTTATTACGCGACTACTGAAAGTTGAAATAAGAAAAATATTTAGGAATGCAATTTCTATAGAATAATAAAGAAACCTGATCATTTGGGACAACCGGTAGAATGCTTAAGAGTCACCCTGCATAAACGACGACTGCTTGAGTGGAAACAAACGCACGTCGTACAATCGTAACTCGACGAGTAGGTGATACGATAAAAAAATTATGTAAAACTTTTGTGAACCGATTAAAAATAATCGTTAATAAATTTTCCAGTCATTGTTGGAGTTTCCTGTATCGGCTGTGTTTGTAAATTTGTATTAAATCATTCGTTAAACAATGGGCTTACGATCGATGGACTCTGTTGTACGAGTAATCGTAATAATCATTAAAGGATTCGCAAAATGTGCTTAAATTTTGAATTAGAGTATTTACCGGAAAGCAAGTTATTTTATACAAAGGAAAGTGACTTTATGTAGTACCTATTAACTTACATGGATTACAAAATACACAAAGTTTTTTAATGAAACTGATTATTATGTTCAAAATAAGCCAAAAACCTTAAAATGAGCTCTTCAAATCATATCCGTATTCTACTGATTGTCTTCCTATTGTGTAACGATTATTTTGCCTACCACATTGGGATTTATTTATTTATTTATTAAAACCAAAAAATACAATATACACACAAGTACAAAATAAAAACACACAAAATAAAACACATTAATAAAAAGACACAAGTTAATAAAATATTAGAAATTGAGTCCATTACATATCATACTTATTTATAACATTTTTTAATATCCCTTACACTACAGGTAAAGAGGTCTATATCACAGATCTTTATTAACTCATTGCACTGATATTGGATATAGTTTATTATTGCACCTGAATTATAAGGACTACAAGAAAATAGGTCATTACTGTTTACCCTTAGGTTGACCTTTGGCACATGAAACCTAATAAAGTTTATCAAACCACATTTCTTATATTTAACATTGTTAATGATATTATGAATAAACACAACACGATACATGTTTCTTCTTTGCTCTAATGACTGCAAGCCAAATATTTGAAGCAACTCTTTTGATGGCGTAAGGTGAGTAAACACATTGTATTTCTTAAGGTATAAATACCTTAGGAATCTTTTTTGTACCTTTTCTATATGATTAATATGAACTTTGGCTTCAGGAGTATATACCACTGATGTATATTCCAAGTTTGGTTTGACTAAAGCGTTATATAATCTAATGGTTGTGTTTATACTAAAGTGTTTAGAATTTCTTATTACAAATCCCAATATTTTGTAGGCCTTATTAACAATATTTATATAGTGTTCATTAAATTTCATGTTAGCCTGTAGGTATATTCCCAGATCTTTACATTTGTTTTTCCTAGATACTACACAATTGTCAATTCTATAATTATTTTCAATGTAATCAATTTTGCGAGTGAAGGATATGACTCCACACTTCGTAATATTCAAGATCATATTGTTGTCCCTAAACCATTCCACAACTGAGGTCAGGTCCTCCTGTAGTAACTGACAATCATTTGAAGTATGTATAGTCTTAAAAAGCTTAAAATCATCAGCATAGATCAGACTAGAAGAAAATTTAAGAGATTGTAGTAGTGAGTTGACAAAAATTAAGAAAAACAAAGGCCCTAAGTTGCTCCCTTGGGGGACACCAGATGTAGCCTGAAATTTATCTGATAAACACCTACCAATTTTGACTCGTTGAAACCTTGATTCCACATACGATTTTATAAATGTACAAGCATCATGCGAAAAACCAAACTCATTCAATCTCGATAAAAGAATGCCATGGTCAAAATTTGAAATTGTATTATATTGATTTAAATTGTTTAGATTTTGAAATTCTTTAAGCATGCTGCTTTTTTCACAACTTAAGTTAATAAATCCAGGAATATTAAAATCTCCAAATATGATAATATTAATATTTTCTGACAATACTTGGTTATAAAATTCTAAAAGTTCTTCATAAATATCTAACCTTACACCAGGAGGTATATATACACAGGAGACATAAAATGAATATGTTTTAAACCTTACCTTAAGTAACAAGCACTCAACAATTACATTACAATTAACTTTAATACTTTCTACAATAAATTTCTTTTTTAATGCTACCATAACTCTACCACCCAATGTCTTGCCACTGGCCCTATCTTTGCGAAAGACTATGTAGCGATTATCAAAAAGTTCTTCATTGGAGATTCCATCTATAAGCCATGTTTCAGTTAATAGGATTATATCAAAATCTTCACTAAGAACATTGGTATATAGGTCACTTGTTTTAGTGCGTAGGCCTCGTACATTTTAGATCATTATAGAGGGTTCAAAATTGATGACATAAATCACTGGGGTGGAGATAGGGTAAGCAAAACAAACCGGAACGTTTGCGAACGGTTATTCAGGGTTTGTTTGGAGAGCTGGGTGGAAAGATAGACTTTTCTTTCCTAAAAATACAATAAGGGGTTAAAAACTTTTTAAAAGGAAATAAATAACTTAGTTTAAGAAAAAAAATTTAATATTTAGTGTTTTCTCCCCATAAACAGTTACAAATATAAATAATAATAAAATACAAAATAACAAAAACAAACTTACATTGTTAACCTTTACATTGAAAACAAACTTACATTGTTACATGCATAGAGTTTAACCTTAAAAAAAAACAAAACGAAACAAAATCTCAATTTATGATTAGGGATGTACCAATTCTCAAGAAAATAGTGCTAACTTCTTAAGTCAATACTAAATTTTAAAACTTTGAGAATAATTCTGTGGAAAGATGGCAAAAGCATATATGTCAACATTTTTTCATTTTGAGATTTTTATACCCACATAATATTCGTAGTGATGAGATCTAGAAGATGGCAAAATAAGGTATTCTGCAGATGTTTAGGTATTGTTTTATTAATGGTGTCAAAAGCAAATAAATTCAAAATAGTGACATCTTAAGATGGCAATACCATATAATATCTTATACCTATTCTTGTCTCCATATAACACCTTTAGAGTAAGGTACCTGAGGAGGTGGCAATATACTATATGCAGATATATTATAAAGTAACACCACTATTCACGTTGATATGCGTTTAATTTAAAGTTGGTAAAACTAAATATAAATGCATATATTCTATTTACTCATTTTCATAAAGCAAACATTATTATTTGTTAAAAATGGCAATTGCATTGTAACCTCGGAAATCTTTTTTTGGGTGGTGCTAGAAAGATAACCAATGGAGAAGATAACCAATGGAGACACTGCGGACGGCAGCCAGATGGTTGCTGGAGAGCGATGGAGTAAATTATCAAATAAATCTGGTCAACGCAATATATAAACAAATAATAAATATATTAAGTATTACACTTACTTACCTACGAAACTTAATCAGCCTGATCTTTCTACAGTTCAAAAGCATAGTAATATTTAAAGATAGTAATTGTTCAGAGCTATTATTTTATCAGGGAACTTGTTAGGAGCCGACTCATAAAATACATGCATAAAACAATAACAATATATTAAACACAAAATTATGATGCTGCTAAATGCAACCCAGGTAATAAAAATACACAACTATGAAATGGTGTTATATATGTATAAAATTAAGCTATAATGTAATAAAAAAATAAATTTACCAAGATGTATAAGGCAATCATATACAAATATAGTTTGGCGTATCTCGAGATATCATAGGAAATATAATGAACAAAAATTATACGAAATACAAAAGATAGCAAAAATTACTTAACTCTAAATTTACAAAAAAAAACAAAAAGGTTACAAGAATGAAAACATAAACCAAACCGCAGTTGGCTAAGTCAATTAACTATCTCGCACTATTATTTAATAAAAAACTGAGACTTGTATGTTCATAGGTAATATTTATAGAAATTTCTTGAATGGTTCAATTACATTCAAAAATCGGCAATCTTCAGGTGAAGATATCGATGATACGTCCAGATGATGGCAGGTGATATGGTACCATACCATATTACTCGCCCAGATAATTGTAGATAAAATAACTTAGAGTAGATCTTGACGAAGGCAGCTTAATTCAATGAATTTAATACTTTTCTGGTACTAAACACTGAATTTAATAACCATTAAAGGTAGTGTAGAACTATAAATAATTTAATATAGTCTGACGAAAGAAAACTCAAATATAAAGTGTATACACACTTAGAAAATAATTCACAAAGACGATACGATAAGAAATAAAGTGAGCAAAGCGTAACACGAGATATTGGCCTTAACTCAACAACGGCCCACCAACAAGTAACTTGGTTCCACTAAAAATTTCACCAACTGTCCCTGAAAAAGGAAGAAGAAAATATTTCCCCACTCAAGAATGATAGGACAGTTGTATGTGTTTCTCAGAAGGTAAGGCCTTGACGACTATCGGAAACTTTGGCGTAAAATAATCGGTATTAACAATTGGACATAAGAAACAGACAATACTTGGGATTAAGTTATTGTCAAAAGAAACGGGCCTTCGACGAAAATTACCAATTTATGAAAAGGAACCTGCATACCAAAACGCATTATACTCTTTTCATAATGAATATTATGACGGAAGGATTAAAAACCATTCCTAATTAGGGAATTCCATTTTAGCTGGGTATCTACAATATTTTGCTATCGATACACGATCATAGGCGTATCGCACAGGGGTAAAAGGAATTAGAAATATTTAATATATTAATAATAAAAAAAAAACAGCATATATGCAAACATATTTGGTTTTGCCCTCCCCTTTGTATGTGGAATGCACGATGAGTTTCAAAACTACGTGTTGATTTATTTGATTTTGTTATCTACCAAATTGTTTTCAGTTGTTGTCGCGTGGTCATAGTTGGCGAATTTCGACAAGTCTAAACTCTTCTTCTCAGTTGTTATCAACAGGTCCTCGAAGACACTTCGTCTCAGGACCATTTTACCATATTACCAATTCCAACGGTAACTTAAACATCATAATTTGTAACCACATAATAATGTAAAGCAAATGTAAATTTATATCATTTAAAGGGTTTGGACCCATATATTTTGGTGGCTCATAGCATGTATATACCTCGTTTGCACTGATGATGGATTTAATAATCCGAAAACGTTTTGCAATATCTTTGTGATAGCCCGTTTGGGCATTTTATTATATACCTTTTATAAAGGATTTTAAATAAATTTTTTGTGATATATGGTATACAGCCAGCTACAGGAACTTAGTTTCCTAGTGAAATGCAGGACAATTATTCCATATTGCAAAAGATCGAGAAACCTTCGCAATGGTGATCGCCAACGTCGGATAATTCTGATATGGCACGCGAAGAAGAAGAAGATATTGCTAGAGAAGTTTTATCTTAAAAAGGAATTATAATAGCAATAATTGTACTAATCTTCTGGTATAGAGGTAGAAGGACTCAAAAAAATAGAGTTGTCTGTTTTTAAAATACCAAAGACTCAAAATTGGAGAATTAAAGCAGTATTTACACAGAACATTTTGTTACAAAACAAATATATACAAATAAATACAAACAAATAAAAATATATAAAATGTAAAATAATTTGGTATCTACAATTTTCACTTTTTCAAATAGTTTTTGTTGCGTTTTTTGTATAGTACATCAATTATCTTGTTTTATTTTATTACTTCAACTCCGCCTCTGTTGCTACACATAACATTAAAAACGCTTATATTTTAGTCTATCATGGTACTTATGTCGAAGTTGAATGCGCAAGGCGCTATATCGAATATTGCTGGTACTGCTGAGTCGACAAAGCGCGCGTTAGCCTTTTTTATTTTTTACTTTTTTCGTTCTCAATTCACATTCAAATTGTACAAAGTTCTCGGTTATGTTGAACGATGGTAGGATTGTAGTACCTCGCGACAACATTTTTTAATTACAGTTCTTGACGGTCTTTCACGGTTTTAACAGTAAATTCGAACAACCGCCTACGAGGAGGTGCAGCGGAAGTTAGAGTTGGGTAAGCTTTTGACTGCTTGTTTATCATTTTTGAACCAATCAGATCGTTTTGTACGACCGATAAAAAAGTTTTATATTGTAATTTTTGTATTTTCCGCAATTTTTTGTACCATGACGTATAAAAGTTAATATTTTCCATTAAGAATTTTAATAATAATTACTAAGGTACCAAAAGGCAGTGCCAATTCTGCAGATATTTTGCTCCTATTAGTAGGAATTGTTCTGTCATTGTTGTCCTTGAGCCTCTGACTAACTACTAACTGTCCTTTGTTCTTTGTTGTACTGAATGTTCTGAACTGAACTTGTAAATGTTCTTTCGTTGTTCGGAATCTATTTTCTTGTGGCATTTTAGTATTATTCTCTGGTTTAATGGGAATTATTTAAATTTCAGTTGAAAATACATAAGCCCAGCATATTCAACTTTTGTTTCTCTCAGTATACTCTTAGTTTTATTCCGGACGACTTTCACATTTGGTCCCATTGAAGTTAGCTTCAAATGGGTTTGACAGAATGAAATATTGGTGTTTCCCAGTGTTTAAATTTACATTACAAATTAAACATACGCAATTAAAAGCAATAAGATATTTAAAAACTTATATGTAACGATTACGAAAAAAAGAAAAAGTAAATAGTTTTAAAACAGTTTTTAACAGTAAATAGTAAAATGTCAGTATAAATAATAAAATTTAAAAGGCATTTGTTGCAATCTGGTTGCAGCTGGTGGTTCGAGGGTTCTGGTTCTATTGCCAAATGTATCCGCTAACCTATCAAAGGGCAATTGCCAAAAAAAAAATTTAATAATTTATTACAACTAATATCAAACGAAACAAATATTACTTCATTAATATTTTATATAAGGTATAAAATTGCAAAATCTATAAAATAATATGATAAAAATGTACCTTCTAAAAGCTTTATCTCTTTATGTTTGAAACATATAACATATACATTATAAGAACATGACAACACTGCCAACGCAATATTTCGTTCTGTGAAACTTAATTGACAGCTAATTTGAGGCTATCTTCAATGGGACCAAATGTGAAAATCGTCCTTTTATTCTTTATTTACATGATATTCCTATAATTTTTTTTCAATCTTCGTTTTATCCCCTTAGCTACATGAGCTACAGTAGGTGATCAAATTGTTATGTTCAGTTACAAAATTTTAAGTTTTTCACATTTGTTCGAAAGTTTTTTAGTAAAATGATATGCTGCTGCACAACTAAGGTATACCTCACGGTTCGTAGACTTACTACGGTTGCCTCTTCCGACTGGGGTGGGGATGCTTGAGTTACGTCACAGGAGTACACAAGAATACAAAACCCATTTATTCGCGATTGAAATTGAATGTAGAGGGCAGGTCGATTGCAGTCCGAATATTTACCATTGCTTTTCCATGTTTAGTTTGGTTTAAGACGAGTTATTTGTATCATTTAATAATGGAAATTAACCTTAATAATATCTTTGAGTATTGTGGTGAAGCAAAGAGTCCATTGGTTGAAGGGGAAGCAGTTTTCAAGTGATGAATTCCTAAATTTTAACTTTAATGTTTCGAACTGGCTTGTGTATTGATGACGATGAATCCTATTTTGTGTATACCTGGGAACCCAGAATATAATATTCTGTGTAATGTTTGCCTTAACGTATATATGCATTATTATACCTTATGTTTTTAATATGTTAATTTTTATTTTATACTATTTTTTGACATTTGTAAGTACTTTATTGTATATTAACATAAATAAATAACTTTAACTTGGCTTTATTGTAAAATAGTTCATTTGATTACATGAAATACGAAATCAACCTACTTTATTTATAAAACATTTTTGTTTTGATACATCCATCCAATCACAGGGCTGAATGTTAAGATTCAAATTAAGTATATCTAAACGTTCATTGGTTAGGCGGAAGAGGCAACCGTAGTAAGTCTAGGAACCGTGGGTATACCTATATGTTTTGTCACTAAAATAACTTTACTTTTTTGACGTTGACAGCTCTAGAACTGTCATTTGTGTCAAATTATGTCACAACATACAAATTGTGGGAATTTGCGCTTGGAGGTTAGAATTGAATTTGTCTGTTTTTATTTTGTTTCTTAAGGATTAATATTCTTTTATCTATGTAGTATGTTTTATTTATATATTAGTAGTAATTGTGAGTGAACAAAACTATTTAACTTATTTTATACTATATTTTAAACTATAAAAAACAGTTTTAATTTTAAAGACATTTTTAAAAAATATCGTTTTTTGAGAATAAAATCATAATGGGCAAGGCCAAAGACATCCCTTAAAATAATAGAAATAAAGACACTTTTATGGAATACAAAGCTTTCACAACGTCAGATAGGTCAACAGTATCAAGTAGTGCAAGCAACAGTGAGCAATATCAAGAGAAAAATTGATATCAACAAACCCTTGACTTATCAACGTGTCCAAAAATGTGATCAAAAGCGTGTCACTACACCTAGAGACGAGAGAAAAATGAGGGATATGTATCATAATCAACAGAAAGAAACAACATGACAACAGACGTGGCAGTCGGCAGAAGGCTTGCTGAGCAAGCTTACAAATATCTTTGTCGTCTTGCCAAAAAACCAAAGTTAACAGTCACAATGATGAAAAAGAGACTGCAATGGGCAAAAGAACACCAAAATTAAACAATTGAGGATTGGATACATACTAAGGTAAAATACATCACTACTAATGTTTAAATCCCTACAACCACCGTTTTTTTTTTCTAAAAAAAAATATTTTATATTTTTTTATTAACAAAACCACTCATGGACAAGTCGACCTTCGTCCGAAGACGGGTGGGTGAAAAATATCACCAGAATTGCATAGTGGAGCAAGTAAAGCATCGTCTTAAGATCATGGTATGGTCTGTGATGAATAGCAAGGGCACAGGGAAGCTGTATATTGTGAAGGGAATGATGAACTAACATCAGTATATTGAAGTTCTAGAAAAAAAACTTAAAAAATTAAAGACTGGTTTATCGAATCTTTTTGCACGATTCAGCACCGTGCCATAAGGCAAAATCAGTAACATCTTACCTAGAAAAAAAAAGGAAAATAAAGTACTAAAGTGGCCAGGTAATTCCCCAAACCTCAATCCAATCGAAAATCTATTGGAGCTCATGAAGAGTGGGATTGTCCAAGAAATTTTCACAAATAAACAGCAGTTAATTGAGAGACTCATTGTCACCTGGCACAGAGACGATAAAATAAGAGAAGAATGTATGCAAAACATTCAAAACATGCCAAGAAGGATCAAAACTGTCATTGAAGTTAAAAGAGGTCACAAAGAAAAAAATATTTCAAAACTTTGTAAAATAACGTGTTCTTGATCTGTTTTCATAGTATACTCACATTATTAGATGCTTATAGGCAGTTTTTTTTTTTTCATATGTAAGAGAGAAAATTTTGCTGGCAATATTTTCGATTGGTACAAAAGTTTGTTGCCTGGCAATTTTCGCAAATTAAATTTTGACAGTTAAATCACAGAATACACCACACAACAAGAAGCGAAAGCTTTGTCGGTACCTTTGATGTTCGCATGTTGAAATTTCGGAGGCAGAATGACAGTAAAACTACTTAGTACACTAAGAAAAGTAATGAGGAAGTCGTTCAAAACTGTAGTAAAGTTATAGTTACACTGAGAAACAAAGTAATTATTAAAACTAATGGCTTTTAAGTAGATCTGTATAGTTCTGTACTGATAAGTAAAAAGGTCTTAAGTCAAAATATCGATTTGTTTTTTTTTAAACAAAAGTATTTTAGTACGTTAAAAAAACGATAAAAAGCGATTGAATTTGAGAGTTAATTTCAAAATAGAGATGAAAATCAGTCGATTTCTATTTCTTTTTATCAATTTTTTAAGGTATTAAAATATGTATATGTACAGTAAAACCTCTCTTAATTTTTTATAGTATTCTTGGTTAAAGTCTTCTTCAGCCTGTGTTCGTCCACTGCTGAACATAGGCCTCTTCCATTTGCTTCCATCGATTTCTACTTTTGGCAATTCTCATCCACTGCTTGCCCGCTACTTGTTTGATATCGTCTGTCCACCTCTTCTGCGGTCTGCCTACTCCTCGCCTGTTCTCTCTCTTGGTTAAAGTATTGGTATTAAAAAATACAATGAGCAGATTTGGAAATTTTTTTTATTAAGTAAATACAGAATAAAGTAAAAAAATTAAGGAAAATAAACGAGTTTAACATGCTTTTTTAAAGAAATCTTCTATTTTCTTTTGACAACTATGTTTTGCAGCTATATATCTCCATCGTTCATTTGCAGAACGTCGTGAGTTTGCCTCATTCCATCGTTCGACGAAACGTAAAGCAATCTGAAAAGGACAAAACTTTATACAAAGACGACAAAAATTAAGAACCTAGTCGTGTCCCTAACTACTATTGAATAAAATTGAAAATCTCGTCGGCGGTCTCATGCTTTCTCTTGTCTATTGGGTCGTCATCTTTGTCGTCTGATACGCTTAGGTTTTCTGAATAAAGAACCATATCAATGATGTCCTGGTCGATGAATTCACTTTCTGAGTCATCGGCTGCTAACTACTCACGTATCTCTTCTTGGTTAATTCCGTGACATACCGAAATTTTTTATTAAAGGTTTAATTTCTTCTGACGTTTCTTTACCATTTTCTTATTCAGGATCGTCAATCAAAATCTCATCAAAAAGTTAGTTCCAGCATTTTTATAAAGTTGAAGATTTAATCATGGCGCAGAACTCTGCACACCAATAAACACGTTTCATTGTTTTTGAGAATTCCCCGAAATTCTCAACAAGATTTGAGAATTTCGGGAACACTTTTGTCTTCTACTGAGATGTTTTTGTTGTGGACTAAATTTGTCATAAATTGTGTTTTTGAAAAATTTATTTTAAGACCAACTCTTTTTGTGGCAGTATGGAGTTCTTGGAGCATTATCTGTGCCTGATCAAAGCTGTCTGCAATAAGAACGATATCATCTGCAAATTTAAGGTTATTTAAAAATTTTCCATCTACATTGATGCCCTTTTCGTTCCAATCTATTGTTTTACAAGCGTATTCTAGCAAAGTTGTAAATAATTTAGGAGACATGTTGTCTCCTTGCCGAACGCCTCTTTCAATACGAAAAGTCCCAGTATTTTCATTAAGTCTTACAGAGGCTGTATCATGTTGATAGATGTATCTGATGAGAGATATGTATCGGTCATCTATTCTACATTGTGTTAGAGCTTGGTGCATTTCACTTTGATTGACCGTATCAAATGCTTTTTCAAAGTCGACAAAGACAAGTCTTAAGAATGCTCCTCTATAATGTCTCTATTACTCCCTGGTATAACAGTTAAATTAAGCTCGTGGCATTCGGTGGCAAAAATCTGACAATTATCACTATTGTATAGATTTTGAGGGTGAGTTGGCGCATTGTCAAGAATCAACAATGCTTTTTTGGGAAGGTTTTTTTTTTATTTTAACAAGGATTTTCCACTTGGGACGAATTCATTTTCGAAGCATTCTGGAAATAAAGTGGTCGACATCTATGAGCTTTTTTTGGCTTCTATGAAAAAGTGGAAGTGCTTTTTCTCAAATATTTTTTAGAGCTGTCAGCCGTTTCGGTTAAACGATGTTTCGGTTAAGGGAGGTTTTACTGTATATACAAAATATATATAATAGTATTATTCTTTTTTTACTATTAAATAATATAATATAAAGAGAAAAGTGACAATTAATTTATTAGATGGGATTAAAAAACACATAAATTAGGACTAATTTACAACCAAAAAGATTTTTTAACTTTTAATAAAGGAACATATTGTATCTTAAATGTAAATGAAATTTTAAGGTGAAAATTTTCGAAACACTCGGGGTGTAGATGCATTCTACACTTTTTACATAAATAAATAGTATTATTTTTGCACTATCGTCTCTTTTTGTGATGTGACCAATATTGTCGAATTTGACCTCATCTAGTAAAGCAAATTTAGATTCAGCAACCAAGCAAGTTCAAATGAGCAAAGATGAAAAAACTTTTTTTGTGTTCCATCGGTGGTCTCCTCGTCGTAGCTTTCGATGATTTTTAATAGTTCTTCGGTGGATAATGCTTTTGAACTGAGTTTTTTTTCTTAATGTTAATGAACACTTTGAAGCTGCCTCCGCTTGGTGTCTCTGGCCCATCTTATACATTTAAAAGATATAACAAATTTTTAAGTAAACAACTTCAGATCACTGTTATGTACCAGTCAGAGGCGTATCAAATAAATTCTTTTTATATATTTAAATATTCAAAGGAAACATTCATGCTACACCCCTAGCTCTTTCATTGCTGTGAACATTTCTTTTCCATTTACTGAGTAGGCTGTTTTGTAGTCTATAAATATGTGATGTGTATGTATGCCATATTCCAGTGTTTTTTCTAAAATTTATCTCAGGACTCAGGACATGTTACATGCATTATTAGGATTTAAAAAAAAGTTTAATTTAAAAACCTTAGGAGAGGGGGTCTGGCTCCTTCTCTTTAAAGTTAAGGTTGGCGCCTTTTTTGACTCAATCCGGCCCTTATAGAATCTATTTGACTAATCTACTTATAGTACTGAACTAACTGAACTGAACTATATGAACACACTACTGGATCAGTTAAAGTACTTGACACACTTTCGAACGAATTTCATCCAGAACGGGGTGTCAGACAAGGATGTATACTATCTCCACAATTATTCAACATATATGGGGAGTATATTATGCGAAGAGCACTTGAAGGATGGGAAAAGGGCATCTCAATAAATGGTCATAAACTAAACAACCTACGTTTCGCAGATGACACAGCCCTTCTTGCAAATAGTCAAGCAGAGCTGATAGAACTTATACGACTGATCGAAAACGAAAGTCAAATATTTGGTCTGCAATTATACATATCAAAGACAAAGATCATGATAGTGGATAGACTACACAACAATCATCCACACATAACCACAATTGACCGGTTCGAGGTTGTGAGCTCATACTTATATCTGGGATCATTAATCACAAACACAGGGTCATTACAAGAAGAGATTAAACGTAGATCTGATCTAGCAAAAGTTGCCACAGCAAAAATGACCAAAATATGGAAGGACTGTCAAATTTCAAGAGCGATAAAGATGAGGTTGATCAACTGCTTAATATTCCCAATACTGACCTACGGATGTGAATCTTGGACTCTGAGACAATCGGAGAGAAGAAAGATAGACGCCACTGAAATGTTCTGTTGGAGACGAATGTTACGAATTTCTTGGACCGACCGCAGAACAAATAATTCAATTTTAAGAGAGCTAAAAGTTAGCCAACGACTCTCTAGTAAAGTCCATCTCCAACAATTAAAATATTTTGGGCATGTTATGAGAGCAAACACAGAAAACATGGAAAGACTCATAATACAAGGAAAGGTAGAAGGCCGAAGATCACGAGGAAGATCCCCAACAAGATGGATAGATCAAATTACAGGAATATGCCAAAGACCTATGCATGAATTAAAAGAAATGACCAAAAACAGAGATCTCTGGAGACGGACAATACACGACATCACGTCGACCACTACACTCCCCCTGGGGGGTCAGGATTGAAGAGAGAATCTATTTACGACTTACACTAACTACATAAATAAACATTACATTACATTTTTGTAATTTTTTTTATATTAAATTTGATATTAAACTAAAAATGGAGCTAAAAAGTTGTATTGCGTGTATGTATATTGAATTTTTTTTAACTTAATCTTGGGTTTTACACATATTGAGTTAATTTTACGGTTTGGGCGATGACAAAAGTTTTATCGTCGTCACCTCGAGTGTTTATCCTTTTTTTATGGCTTTCGTACTCGTATTATCCGCCCATCACTTTTATGATTCCGTGTTTTAAAAGTCTGAAATTCATTTCTTTGAATCAATATGAACTTAACGCCATGATTTATCTTCAATTTAGTATGCTCTGTAGGAAACTTGCTCACATTATCCCATTTTAACAGTTTTAAATTTGCTGGTCACAATTTCTTAATTTTCAATTCAAGGTATTTGATATAATGTGTGTTATAAAATAAAAAGCAATTTTTCAAAAATAGGTCGACAACTACATTTGTGAATAAATAAAATGTATAGAAGACGTCAGAATAAACGGAACCAACGTCGAACAAGTGGACAAATATGCATATCTGGGATAAATCATTAATTCCACAAATGATAACAATCAAGAGATCAAAATAAGAATAGAAAAGGCTAGAGCAAATTTCAACAAAATGAAACGAGTGCTATGTACCAGGGATTTAAAACTGAAACTAAGAGTGAGGTTGGCGAGGCGCTATGTTTTTTCGACTTTATTTTATGGAATGGAATCTTGGACCTTGAATTCGACATCAATGAAAAAACTGGAATCATTAGAACTGTGGGTGTACAGAAGAATACTGAAAATATCGTGGACAGAACACGTCACAAACAAAGAGGTTCTGGAAGGATGAATAAAGAAATTGAAATTTTAAATACAATAAAAACAAGAAAATTATAATATCTCGGACATATTACACATGGAGAGAGATACACCTTGCTTCAACTGATTATGCAGGGAAAGATCCAAGGAAACATAAGCATAGGGAGGGTAGAATGTCATGGCTGCGCAACCTGAGAGAGTGGTAAGGATGTATAGGTAATGGATTTTGACAAGAGCTATGACTCATGCCGATGCAGGACACAAGTTTATCTGTTATTTACAAGGTCATAGCTCTTGTTAAAATCCATTACCTATACATCAAATGAACTTTTCAGAGCAGCCATCTCAGAAGTCCGAATAGCTATGATGATTGCCGACCTCAACCGCGGAGATGACACTTGAAGAAGAAGATAGAAGACGTGACAAATTTTATACAAAATATGTTTCAACTCATTTGATCCCACAACATTTTCATCACTTTATCAATTGATGTCTTTGTCAAATGAATTGAATATGTCAAACTGTTGAAATTCATGAGAAGTCTCACTTTATAGGTTTTGTCTCTTTTATCAATTTGCGAATTATCTGCTAAATATAGATATATTTAATAATAATAAAACTCTGCGTTTGGTTTTAGGTGCACTTAAATCTACACCTACTGAAAATCTATTAGCCGAATGTAAGGAACCTTCTTTACATTTAAGACGTCTTTTTTTAGTTGAAAAGTATATCCTTAAATGTCAAAGTATTAACCAAACTTACCTTTTGCAAAAAGTATCTGACATATTTGTGTCTAACCTAGTTGAAATTCTCCAACTTTAGCTATTGCATTTCCTAATGTTTCCTCCTATTTAGAAATCCCAGCTGAAACTAATTTCTTTCAATCTAATTTCAATATTATTCTTAAACCAAAGTTTATTTCCTTACTGTTGATGATAACAACGCCATTCAACTTCAGAAACAACTTGCCAAATTTAATAAGGCTTATCAAATATATATTTTTATAATCAAAATCCATTTTGGGAGTTGGTTGTGCGGTATATATCCAAAACAATCAAGAACACATTATGTTTAAATTAAACCAACAATGTTATATTTATTGCGCAGAATGGTTTGCAATATCTCATATATCAATCTCCAGAATGGACTATTGAGAAAAAAATGTCTTATCAACAAATAGTAATCCTTCGGATTCAAAATCTGCGTTGTCTGCTTTAGATAATTCGCATGAGCATATATACAAAACCAGTATTTTCGTCAAAATTTTAGTAAATCAACATAAGCTACTTAAATAATTCAGTCTCTTTCATTTGGGTAAAGTGACATGCTGGTATCTCGGTTAACACCAAAGCAGATTAATTTGCTAAAGAATAGCGGGAAAGTTTCCAGGTCATACAAGCCTTACGTCATATTTTTATTCTGGTTATTATCTCTTTATCAGAGTCGCAATTTACATTTAACCAGCTGCCAAGATATTTAAAATCGTGTACGCGTTCTAACTCCTCTGCATTAAGTGAATGCAGACCTTGATTTATATGAATCTTTCCAACATACACCACCATCAACATACACCATCAGCTATCCCTTTTTATGGAGTGGGCACAGTATGCCTAATGTCTACGGAGATTGTCCGTACCGGAGGCTTTGTTATTTTTCAGTTTTCAGATTGCTTCTCCAATTTCTTCTTCGGTACGGAGTAGCTGCCGATCGTTTTGATGCATTTGAATCATGGGACCCTCTATCCCATCTTCATGGTGTTCCTGCAGTTCCTCAAAATGATTCACTCATCTGTTAAATATCTATTACTTGTCACTAATTTCAGAACCATCCCTATTATTACATGCTATTATTCTGGGTTTGAATTCCTTTCTACAGTTGTTTATCTGTTGGTAGAATCTCCCTGAGTTTTTTTGTTATGGTGGTTAACAATCTCGTTTAGATCGTTTTCCTATTGCTCTTTCTTTTTCCTTCTAAAGGTTATTTTTTCTTCTCGTCTAAGGGTTTCATAATCCTCCAGATGAGTTTCTTATACGCTTTATTTTTTGTTAATTAATAGATCTACATTCTTCGTCAAACCAATCTTCGTTTCTTCTGACCTTGTTAGGTTTTAAAACGTCTTTAGTCGCTGTGTGCATAGCGTCTTTACATTTAGTCCAGTATTGTTCTGAAGCTATTTTCTTGTGGCATTTTAAAGTAATTACTATTTAAATGGGAATAAGCCACAATTAAAGTGTAAAGTACGTTTATTGACGTTTCAATTTCCACTTCGGAAATCGTTCTCAAAATCGTAATTAATTTAATCCAGTGTTATTCTAAGATTAGATTTTCTTCGATCGGTGCTTAATTCGTTTTCATTCCCATTAGTGTTGGATCAAAATACCAAGGAAACTACAGAGTAACATTTTCTGGTGCTAAATGTATGCCGATTATTTAGTATTAGTAGGAAATAGTAAAAGCGATTTAGAACAAACACTGTAACAGTGGAGGCAAGCTCTTAAGGAAAAAGGTTTCAAACTTGGTAGGACAATACAAGAATGAGTATATATGAGGACGTCTAGAGGGAGCACCAATTGATGCCAAAATGAGGGAGCAATTAATGTAACAAACAACGGAGTCATGAAAAGAGTCAACAAAAGAACGGAAATATTGGAAACCATCAAGACACGAAAGTTGCAATACATGGGACTTTTGCTTACGCCTTACCTAAGAAAATACAGGGCAAGAGAAGTGTAGGAAGGACAAGAATGTGATGGTTGTGTCTTCTTCTTCTTAAGGTGCCGTGCATTTCTGCGTAGGCGTCCACCGTACATCGTCTTGTCAGGTGAGATGTTAAATATTCTGGTTTAAATAATTCTGTTTTTAGCAGCATTGCGAAGCATTTCATAGCTGTGGATTCCTGTCCATTGTCGAATATTGCGCAGCCATGACATTTTTTTACGTCCGAGACCTCTCCTACCCTCTATTTTCCCTTCGAGAATCAGTTGCTGAAAAGTGTATCGTTCTCCTCGTATAATGTGCCCCAAGTATGCAGTCTTCTTACTTTTTATATAATTAAAAAGTTCCCTATCCTGTAAGCCCGCTCTTCTGAGTACTTCCTCATTTCTGACCCTGTCCGTCCATGATATTCTGAGCATTCGACGCAGGCACCACATTTCAAACACTTCAAGTTTGTTAATGGAACTGGCCTTTAACGTCCATGCTTCCATTCCGTACAGGAGAACAGGCCACACGTAACATTTAAGCATCTTGTATCGGAGATTGAAGTCCAATTTGCGATCAGTCAGAAACTTACGAAGCCTCAAAAAAGCATTTCTGGCTTGTTCAACTCTGCTCTTTATTTCATTCTCGGGGTCCCAACCCTCATTCAGCAAACATCCCAAGTATTTGAATTGCCTGACTTGTTCGATTTCTTCTCCAGAGACATATATCTTTGCGTTGGGGTAATCATTTCTACTTATAATCATTGATTTTGTCTTCTTGATATTTATTTTCAAACCCCGAGCTTCACTTGCAAGAGTTAGATCATTTAAAAGGCATTGAAGATCTTCGATGTTATCTGCCACTATGGCTGTATCGTCGGCATACCTGATGTTATTAATAAATATGCCGTTAACTTTAATACCCTTATTAGAGTCCTTCCACTGCTTCTGCGAAGGACTTTTTCTACGTATAAATTGAACAGCATTGGGGACAGTATACAACCTTGCCTTACTCCTTTTTTAATGGAGAAATCTTCTGTTTCGTTGAAATTTTGATGACGTACTGTTGCTGTCTGATTCCAATACAGATTGGCGATGATTCTTATATCCTTTGCATCCAATCCCAACTCTTGTAGGTATTTTATCATCAATTCATGTTTTACATTATCGAATGCTTTCTCGTAATCGATGAAACAGATAAAAACATCCTTTCTTTGATCTAAACAATTCTGTATCAATGTTTGCATACTAAAGATCGCTTCTCTCGTGCCAAGTCCATTTTTGAAACCAAACTGACTCCATCCACTGACCTCTTCACATTTCTTAAACAATCTAGTGTGAAGTATTCTCAGGAAAAGTTTCAAAAAGTGACTCATTAGGCTTATTATCGGTGGTCCTTGCAGAAGTTCGCACGTGGTGTTTTTGGTAGGGCGATAAATGTAGATCGAAGCCAATCTTTTGGAATCTGGCCCGTATCGTAGATGTCGTTAAAGAGCTTGACAATAATGTCTAGGTTTTCTTCATTAAGTAACTTGATTGTTTCTGCGTACATATCATCTGGTCCTGGGGTTTTGTTACTTTTTAATAGTTTGATAGCGTGTACAATTTCAGCTTTCAAAATACTTGGGCCATACAAATGGTCTCCCAGTTGTGGTGGTTTTTGTGTTCTGTCATCATTGAACAAATTGGCTGTGTACATTTTCCAAGTATTAAGTATATCGCTAGGGTCCGTTATTAATTCATTTTCGTCATTATGTATACCAGTGACTTGTTTTTTCTTGAAGACACCAGCAATTTCCTTAATTTTCTTGTGAAGATTGAAGCTGTCGCCGAGTTTATATAGGCTTTCAGCCTCGGCGCAAAGTGTAGTCATCCAGATCTCCTTCGCCGCTATAATTTCTTTACGAATTTGACTGTGTATATTTCGGTACACTATCTTGTCCTGCCTGATCTTACACTGCCTGCGTTGTTCCATCATCTCTAATATTTCTTGTGTCATCCACTCATTCTCAGTTGCCATATTAGAGAACCTATTGTTTATTTCCTCTGTGTACGCTTCATTTGTTTCATTGTTTTTGAGTTTTCTAATGTTTACTGATGCCTTCTGGTGTTTTCTTTTAGCTGTAGCGAGCCTCAGTTTGATATTTGCTACTAAGGGATTGTGGTCGGATCCTATGTCTGCTCCAGGTAATGCAGATACCTTAGTAATAGCATTCCTGTACCTTCTATTAATTGTCACATAATCTATTTGGTTCCTAATAATGCCCTGATGTCCGTCTAAAGGCGACTTCCATGTGTAAAGCCTCCTGGGTGGTAACTTATACCAAGTATTCGTTATGACTAGATCTTTGTCTTGACAGTACTGTATCAATCTGTCCCCTCTGTCGTTTCTCTGACCAAGACCATATTTTCCAACTACGTGATCTACAGCTCCTTCCCCAACTTTTGCGTTGAAGTCTCCTAATACGATGTTAATTTCGTGATTCTTAGTCACCTTTAAGGCTTCGTCTAGCTGTTGATAAAATCGCTCTAGATCTTCTTCTGGCTTGTCTGCTGTAGGGGCGTAGACTTGTATAATATTTATGTTAACTTTTCCATGCAACTGAATAAGTATGACTCTTTCGGAGATCGGGACAAAGTTCTTCACGGAGGCGCGCAAATTTTCGCTTATCAGAACTCCCACTCCATGTCTGTGGTGAGGGTCTGTGCTATCACTGCATGAGTAGTAAAGGGTTTTACCAGTAGTATTGATCATGCCTGTGCCTTCCCATCGCAATTCGCTTATGCCGAGAATATCGATGTTAATTCTGTTCATTTCCTGAATTAGATTTTGTAGTTTGCCTGCTGCAAATAGGCTTCTGACATTCCACGTAGCAATTTTGATTGTCTTATCAAGTTGAAACCGGGAGATTCTTCGCACCCCTTGACCATTTAAGGCCTGCCCGGGACTAGGGGCCGTTTGTTTTGTTTCTTCCAACATGACAAGAAAAAATCTACGGACGGATGTCCTGAGGAATATAATGCGGTAGTTTCCTACTTGCTTTCCGCATCGCAGTACCGTAGCCCTCTAACTGTTTCAGTCTCACCTACGGTATTCTAGTAAGAAGCCGGTTTAGGATCATTTCCTTTACGCCTAATTCTAGTACTGGTGATCGCTGCTGCCCTTCACCAGGTTGATTCTATACTATCCCTAGAAACAGGGTTGCCACTTCCGTTGAATTCACTGAACCGAATACTATATTCTCCACCTTCATCCTCGTTGTGGTCTTCACCCGTATCCCTGGGCAAGGGGGCCGTGTTATACCCCACGGAACTGGGTCCCTATCTGAACTTAGCCATCTACTAGCTCCGGTCTAC
Source organism: Diabrotica balteata (assembly GCA_918026665.1). Lineage (NCBI taxonomy): Eukaryota > Metazoa > Arthropoda > Insecta > Coleoptera > Chrysomelidae > Diabrotica > Diabrotica balteata. The sequence goes on from OU898284.1 coordinate 105,927,310, forward strand.
TGAAGCAAGAGATGCCCACCCCCGCGACATGGACGCGCCAGACAGGAATTACTCATATGAGCGACAGAGAAGGTGGCTCTGTGCCCTATGAGCCGAGTTAATGGGAATGTGTGATACCATTCCCAAAAGCTTGGGAATGGTATCACAACCAAAAGATGGTTGTGTAACTTGAGGGAATGGTACGGGTGCACATATATCGAACTATTCAGAGCCGCAGCTTCTAAGATCAGAATAGCCATGATGATTGCCAACCTCCGTCGCGGAGATGGCACGTAAAGAAAATGATGATGTTCAACGTCGAGACTTTTATCACCCAATACGAAGAATTGTTGAAAAATTAAATTAAAGAATTGAATTGAAAGAATTGAATTAAGAAAGCATTTGCAGCAAGTATGTGTATTGTTTTTAAGTCTTGCTTTTTCAATATTGTAGCTAACTTTGTTCAAATGGATCAGCCTGTATATTTTACATTTTAGAACATCACTCGTATAACACACCTGGTACGAAACAATATGAATTCAAGTTTTTGTACAAAAATAGTAGATACCTGTAGTAATCCAATTTAGGTCAATATTTAAATTTTAAAATACCGCATATTAATTTTAATAGCAAAAACATTCAAATATTATAGTTATACTTGTTATGTTGGATACAGAATGTTGACACGAGTTTATGACTTTCCTTTGAAAAAATACTTGTTACCAAGTTCAACAAACATACGCGAATGGATAATAGTAATGAGTAAACTCGTAACCTTGATTATATTACCAATTGTTCAACCACGTTGCTATTAATGAAACGGTTTAGTTTGAAAATTTGCTGGTCTTTTTATGACCACGATAAGAAATTTATTTTTGATGCAAAATGGATTACAGTTTTTAAACCGTGCATAAACAAAGACAGAAGCATTTTGGCTTCACGTAGTTTGAAATTTGCAACACTGTGCAATGATAAGAGTTGTTAATGTACGAGGCTAGCGCGAAGAGTCTTCTGATTAATAGTGGAAGTGAATATCGGTTTTTATTTTTATGGTGTTTATAATATACCTGGATATATAGCCTAAGCAATGAACGTTAAATTTTGCTCAATTAATGCAAAAAAGTAGATATTTGAAAGTTTACAATCCTAAAGTACCTCCATTTTAAAAAAGTTTGCAAAACTGTATGACTTTTTGAATATAACGGATATTCGGTTGTTTGTATAAAACTTAGAGGTCGCTGTTTAAATGATATTAGATAAATAATAGTGGAGAAAGATGCAATATTTTGTTTGTAAATAAATTAGCGAAAAATAGCAAATACAACTGTGAATAAATTACGAAATTAACTAGTCATACTCATTATTGTTGTCTGTACAAAGAATATAGACTTACCCTTTGAAATATTGAAGTCGTATTCTTAGCCATTGGAATCTCGTTGGTACCACGTCGGGACGCCCGCCGAAGCTCGATGGCACGAGAACCGATCAAACTAGGTCCGTTTCGCTCGCTGTCCTGGGATGAAGTGCCTGTGTCTTGAGATCATCAGGTCAAAAACCACCCTCTAACCGTTGGGTGGTCAACAGCTCGTGGGCAAGAGCATGCCATAAATCAACCCTATTGTAGGACGATTTTGAAAGGTGATAAGGTGATAATTTAAGTTAATTGTCATGGTAATACAAAACCTTACACTTGTTTCAATATTTGTGACCCAAAATACAAAAGAGAAGCCGAATTCTCCGTACTGACCCAATAAATGAGATAGTCAGTTTAACAATTTTACGAAATAATAGGAAGCAATATATTTTAACCAAGTCGTTAGAATACAGCATTGAATTACATAGATCACATTTTCTTTTTCTTCTTTGAGTGCCTCTTCTATCGGAGAATGGATATCATTATGGCGATTCTAATTTTGTTTACTGCTGTTTTGAATAATTCGTTAGTGGTACAGCCAAACCACTCTCTTAAATATCTCATTCAGAACATTCTTCTACGGCCTGGATTTCTGCGTCCTTGGATTTTTCCTTGCATTATATTTTGTAGGAATGTGGACTTTTGTCATCTCATCAGGTGGCCTAAGTATTCAAGTTTTTTCTTTTTTATATTCATGAACGACTAGTTGCACGAGCGCAATTATAGGCTTCGCACATTTTGTCAACAACGTCGACACCTCCTTTTGTTTTGTTGTAGTCCATGATTATTTCCGGTTTGCCAGTTTTCTCGTCAACAGCATCATCGTAATGCATAGTCGATACTAGCAGGATATTTCTTTTTCGTTTTGGAGAATACGAAACGAGCGTACACTATTCTCTAAAAGCAAATATAATGGATTTTTCTGGTCTTGCTAGCAACATTTGGGGAGGTATCTCATGTTTATTTTGACGTAATGTCCCAACTGTAGTAAGACGGTGTTGCCTTAGTAACTTCGTCAGAGGTAAGCTGGTAAAAAAGTTGTCAAGCGTGACATTTCTATTTGATCCCAAGATAGGTGAACAAAGACGAGGCACTAATGCTAAATTCGAAGTATCCCGTTGCAATGGTGCGGCAGGCTGTTTCCCTATGTACGCTTCCAAATTTGCAGTGTAAAACATTTTAGCGTCCACTAAGGTGGACGCTAAAATGTTTTACACGCTAAGGTTTTTTAGGCATATAAATTTTGAAAGGACATTTACCTCGAAATGCTTCGTTTTTCGTCAATCGTGGTGAATGCTGACATATTGTAATGTTTGTCGGCTAATATTGAATTATAATATTGAATTGGAGCTAATTTGTCGACTTGTATTCTTTCTTGCGTGGTAGCTTTATCGTCGAAACGAATATGTTTCAACAAAAACTGAAATCTTATTCGGGATATAGTAGGTCTGAATATGTCCATAGCCATTCCGTCTGTCCTAAAGAAATCTTCAGCGTTTCTCCGGTTATTTTTACTAGCACCAGAAATATATAAAAGTCCCAATACTGCTTTTATTTCTAATAAATCAGTCGGTCTAAAAGAACGATTTTGTGAAACGTCATAGCCTTGCATTTCTATAAATTTGTTGGTGTAAGTAACAATTTTTCCAATATGTTTAGAGAAAAGAAGCGTTCCCATATTTCTAAAGCTTTATTTTTATGCCTTATATCTCCCTTAGGTCCCAAAATATTTTCAGCGCGTGTTCCAACATTCCGTGCTGATGCTGGATATTTTCGCCACCTGGTAGTTCCATCTTTACCGATAAGGCAGGGTATTCTTGAGGTACAAGGGGTTTCTTCAAGAATAGTTAATTTTCAAACTCCTTTTCCGAGTCTATATCCTCAATAGTTTCTATAATATGGTCGTCTATCAAACTCACATCATCATTATCTGGTTCTGTCTCTGAATCATTTAAAACTTCCCCATGAAGCCGCAACAGCCATTCTTGTTCAATCTCATAATTCATTATAAACGTTTGCCTTTAATATAAATCAGTACCGCAAACAAAAAATCAAACAAATTAGACTTACCTCAAAATGTAACGGCAACTATAACGTCGGTTTGTGAGACCGAATCGTGTATAATATTGAAAAGTCTTAATAAACGATACACTCTGTTCATGAAGTTCATTCAGCATTAATTCCAGTTCCTGAATGAACTTCATGAAAGATCACTGCAAAAGGCCTAAAAATTAACTTCAACAAAACAAAAGTAATGACAAACACGGAAGACCAAGAGGCAATAAAAATAAAAACAGAAAAAATAGAACAGATAAATGAGTATATCTATCTAGGACAAGCAATCAGAGCTAACAGAGAAAATCAAACAGCCGAAATATCGAGACGAGTAAGAATGGGATGGGCAGCGTTCGGCAAACTTTCTTACGTTCTAAAAAAACAAACAATCCCTCTATACTTACGAAGCAAGGTATATAACTTGTGTATAATACCGGTGCTCACCTACGGAGCACAGACATGGACATTTACACAGGCCAATTTGGATAGGATAAGGAAGGCACAAAGAGCGAAGGAGAGACAAATGTTGGGTATATCACTTAAAGATAGAAAACGTAACCAGTGGATCAGAACCAGAACAAAGACAGTAGACGCGATAGAACAAGCAGCAAAACCGAAATGGAAATGGGCTGGACACAATGAACGTCTCCAAGACGGACGATGGAACAATGCCATCGGAAAGCGGCGTCCATACAATGCAAAGAGATAAAGAGGGAGACCACAGATGAGGTAGAAAGATGACATCAGGAAACAAGTAGGTCTCACATGGCAGAGAACAGCTCAAGATAGGGAAAGATGGAGAGAACTGGGGGAGACCTATATCCAACAATGGAAGGATAGAGAATAGGTTAAAAAAAAACACTCTGTTCACTTGCTAAACTACAACTGAATAGATACAGACAGATACAGGCACGTTCGAAAGGTACTGTGAGGTGCAGATTGAAATAAAATTTAGCAGCGCTTAAACCGCAAAAATTTGAATCAGTCGATACGAGAGACATAACGTTATCAGCCGAAGGATAAGTCAACATTAACAGTCCAGGCTTCGACACCATAAAGAAGAATAGAGTGGATATAACATTTTACCATCCGATATCAGATTTTCAGATTGAGTCTTTGGTTACTCAGAAATTTCCTTATCTTCAAAAAGGCTGCTGTTGATTGCTCTATTCTTGAGCGAATTTCTGATTTCAGATTCAGATATTCCGTAATCGAGACTCGTATTTCATTTTGTCCACTTGCTCAATATCTTCATTTTTTATCTAGATCCTTATAATGACTGCCCCTCTTACTGATAACCATGCATGGTATGTCAGCATAACGGATGTTATTTTTACCATTTATCTTGATCCCTTCTGTACAGTTTTCAAGTGCTTGCGTAAATAACTCTTCTATGTTAAATAGTAATGGTGAAAGTACACAGCCATGTCTCACTCCTCTACTTATCTGTTGCGCATCCACACTATTTCCATCATCCACAAGGAATCTACGTTCCTGTAATTGGCTGTATACCATGTATTAAAAATTTAATTAAAAATCCTTGTAATAGGTATATTTTAGGCCCAAACGGGCTAAGTTAAAAAGACAAAACGTTTTCGGAAACCATGTTCCATCATCACCCACATATTTAATCTTGGTGGCTTCATTCATGTACTCCTAGACACTGATGATGGAACATGGTTTCCGAAAACGTTTTGTCTTTTTAACTTAGCCCGTTTGGGCCTAAAATATACCTATTACAAGGATTTTTAATTAAATTTCCATCATGTTATCACAGCCTGTTGGTTCCAATAGAGATTTCTCACTATGTTAATGTCATTTTTGTCGAGTCCTTTTCTAAGCAAGCAATTTAATTGAACCCAGCCTATGAGAAATGTTCACCCAGGTAGTACGATCGGGTGTAACAATTCATTGGAGCAAGGTGTGTCAACTCGAGTAAAAACAGGAGTCACCCCACCGTGCTCCAATGCTCTAGACCATCCCTTTCCCCCCTATGGCACTCTGATGCGCTATAGAGGCACAACAATCAGCCAAATGCTCTTCATGTGGAGGTCCTGGGTAGTAGAACCCCGACATGGTTTCCTAACCGAATGCAAAAACTCAGGACAGCGCATCTCCGCTATATTCCTGTTATCTTAATGTAGTCCTTTTCTCTTTAGACATGGAATAGCATGGAGCTAACAAACCTTACAACAACGAACAAAACATAAAGACCTTAAGTTATCTTCCTCTATACACAGACACAGAGAGCTTTCCTTTAATTAAAAATTATTTAACTAACCACTCATACGTTATGAGTAATTTTAACGATGATTAATCATATAACATAAAATATAACCGATTTCCCCTAATGCTACCAATAACCGATATGTTTCTCAACAACAGTTTTTCTTTTTCAAACTTGAGGTAGAAAATTACAGGAACTGACCAAACATACGTGCTTCAACGATAAACATTAACTTTCATCTTTGTCTGTTTCTTCGCCTTATCTTCGTCTTTGGTCGCTAAAATAGTAATAAAATTTTGCACGACGTAGCAGGTATACGGTTGACGATAAAATTGCGTATGTGGCTTTTGTTTCACATCCCACTCAGTGTGTTTTATGGATTTTATACATTTGTATAGAATTATAAAAATCAAGTAATATTTTAAAAAGATAAAAACATTTTGGCTGAATATCTAAGGCGCTAGTATTGTTGTAGCTAATAGGGGTAAGAAGGAAAATAACTTACACAATAATCGGTAATTTATAAAAAAAATAAATCTAAAATACAATGCAAACAAATAAAAGTAAAATGCCGAGAAAACCTTTTAAAAAACCTTTACACGTTAGTCTTCTTTGCTTCCTCCTCCTTTAACCTATAAATGGAAACCTATGAGAAAAAGTACGATGCGTTCAATATGCACAAAAACAATGGAAAGAGGCACTCAAAGAAGAAGAAGACACTTAACCTTTATTATTACGATGAACTATACCTATAAGTACAATGGTGATTTTCATCAGTGACATTACAAGATGTGTCATGTGGCGATGAATCACAGGATAATAATCTTATATAATAATTCTTAGTTTAGAACCAAATGGTTCTTTGTACCAAATCAGTTTCCTTCTTGGTAGTTTCAGGATCGCCTTTGTTTTAAAGCTTCAAATGACCAGTAAATTCCCGCCTCAAATTACTTAGCACATTTCAATTGCATATGATGTGTATGGCAGTCTCCATTCAGGAGACTTTGGTGGCCTGAATTTGATCAATGCAGGCCACCAAAGCAAAAGCTTCAGCCTGGAACACAGTAGTACTTTGACTGAGGCTGTAAGATTTGATAAGCGAAAATTGTTAAAAGGCAACGAATTGAACATAATCGAACGAAACATAACCTTTATTGATTTGTTAACAATATTAAATGTACTATTTGGTTATTATTATCATGCTATAAAGCATGATTTAGTGCATTATTGACCTGTAGCATTTGGGAACCCGAATGGGCTTGATTTGTTATTCTGAGATTTTCAATTAAGTTCTGGTGGTGATTGAATCCAGCTGCAGATATGGTTTTAGAGAGCTTGTATTTGAGTGACCCGTTAATTTAATTAACTTCTGTTCAGAAACATCTTGCTTGAACAAGGCTGACACAGCTGAAGATCAATGACAATAGTTTGCTATTTTATGTTTTTGTGTCTATTCCAATTTTTTCAGCTGACATTTTTGTCACTTAGATACGGTATTGGCTCCAATCTTGAACCAAGATCTTTCCTTACAATTAAAATCTTTGGTCCCCATTTTTTCCATTAATTTCAAATATAATCTAACTGGGCATAAATTTTCGTTTGATGAATTTCTTACCAGCCATTTGCTGCTTGCCAAACTTTTCGAACTGCCTTGATTTGTTTTGGAAAAAATTCTGTTGTATTTAATTCGGTCCGTAAATTCTCCCGTACTTAACATCAAATTCCTTCTGGAAACAGTGAATCTTGCAGTTTACGGCCTCATTACTTCTCCAAGCACGTTCAAATAAGCAAAGGTGAAAAAACTTTTTTTGTGCTCAATCGGGAGTTTCCTCGTCGTAGCTTTGGATGATTTTTAATAGTTCTTCGGTGGATAATACTTTTGAACTGAGTTTTCATTTTTCTTGAACACTTTTCAGCTGCCTCCGCTTGGTATCTCTGGCAAATCTTACACATTTGAAAGATATATCTGTGAAAGGGTCGATTTTTATGCCGTATTCCGTAAAATATTCTTGTATCATTTTTGCTGTAGTATTCCACATTCCACATAGACTTTATAGACGACTTTTTATAGTCGTCGCCATTGCCTTTTTTCATGTTAAAGGCATAATCCTCGAGAGTTTTTGCTAGTTCCGTGATGGTAGTACATCTTTCAAGCGTAAAGTGTCTCATCTGTAGAAACTCCGAAAATTGGGTCCAAATAGAGCTTCTGGACCTTTGTGTATTCAATGGGACATTTTTCGAAACCAATTTTGATATTTCTTTACCTGACTGGCATCCAAATCATGATTTCGTCTGGATTAATTCTTCTTCTTCTTCTTTGTCTAGCCATTCACGTCCACATCTGAACATAAGCCTCTTCAAGTCTTCCTTTCCATTGTTTTTTAGTGTACGCTACTTGTAGCCAATTTTTCCCGGCAGTCCTTTTCAGATCATCTGTCCATCTCATAGGAGGTCTGCCTCTGGGTCTTTTGTGTTGGTATGGTTTCCAGGTTAAAATTGATCTGTGCCATTTGTTTAGATCGCTCCTAGCTACATGTCCAGCGTATTCCCATTTCAACTTCAATGATTTTTGCACCACATAGGTGACTTTGGTTTTCTGTCTTATTCATGTGTTTGTTTTCTTGTCCTTAAGTGATATACCTAGCATTGCTCTTTCCATCGCGTGTTGAGTGACTCTAAGTATATTCATATTCTTTTTTGTGATTGTCCATGTTTGTGCCCAAATTAACATCGAAATAATGCATGCATCAAAAACTTTGGATCTAAGATGTAATTGAATTTGTTGATTTCTGAGTATATAGTTCAGTTTACCGAATGCTGCCCAAGCTAACTTTCTTCTTCTTTTTATTTCTTCATTTTATTTAGGATTATTTTTTGTCCTAAGTATATATATTCTTCAACTTTTTCTATAACTTTATCGTTTATTATTGTCACGGTGTCTTCAGAGTGCATGACTTTTGTTTTGTTTAAATTCATTTTCAGTCCTATTTTAGAAGATTCGGTATGTAGTTCTAAAAGCATGGTTTGCATTTCTTGTAGGTCTGTAGCTATCAGGATTATGTCATCTGCAAATCGTAGATTACTGAGGTAGCGGTCATTGATGTTTATTCCCTTATATTTCCAATTTAGGTTTTTAAAAACGTCCTCCAAAACTAAGGTGAACAGTTTGGGTGATAAAGTATCTCCATGTGTGACTCCCCTGTTTAATGGTACAGGGTTCGTGTGTTCATTTTCATTTAGGTAGTATGTAGCTGTAGCTAGGTTCATAGTTTCTTTTATTAAGTTAATATATCTGCTGCCTATTCTACAATTTTGCATTGCGTTTATTACGGCCGTGTGTTCTATGGTATCGAAAGCTTTTTCGCAGTCTACAAATGCTAGGAAAACTGGAAACTTGTATTCGTTACATTTTTCTATTAATATTTTTGTGGTTAACAGGTGATCGGAAGTTGAATAGCCTTTTCTAAAACCTGCCTGTTCATATGGTTGATATTCGTCTAATTTCCTTGTTAGTCGAGTAGTTATGACTTTGGTGAGTATTTTAAACAGGTGTGACAGTAGGCTGATGGGTCTGTAGTTTTCCAATTTTCGACTATCACCTTTTTTGTGTAATAAGAGTACTTTAGAATTGTTCCAGCTCTTAGGGACTTTGCCCTGATGTAAACAACTGTCCACAAGCTTAGTTACAATTGCAATTAGTTCCTTACCTCCTTCTAATATCATATCTGTGGTAATACTATCTTCTCCTGCAGCTTTATTTCTCTTCATGTTTTCCAATGCTGTAATTACCTCTGAAATTGTTACTTTTGGCATTATTTCTGATCCAACATTTTTTATTAATTTCCGTGCTGGTCTCATCCCATCATCTTGTTGATGTGTTCTGTAAAGTTCTGTAAAATTCTTCTATTAGTGTCAGTATGTTTTCTCTAGTTGTGATTTCATTTTCGTCTTTTTCCATTAATGATATCATCTGACGTCGTCCTAGTGTCGGTCTGAGTCATTTCATACTCTTATTTTTTTCAATAGTTGTTGTTATTAATTTTTCGTTTTCTTTTCTTTTTTGTTGTCTGATTCCTTTTCTAATCTGCCTATTAAGTTCTCTATATTCGTCGGTTCCCCTTTTGTTGGATTTATTTAAGTTCTTCCTTCTTTCTATTTGTTGTAATATTTCTTTGTCTGATTCATTGTATGATGTTTTTGGTTTTTTCAGTTGCAGAAGGCTTTTATTCACTGTTTCGGTAATAAGGTTATTCAAATCATCAATATCATTGGAGTTTATCTACTGCATGCTAACTTGATTTAATGCATGCACTATCTTTTTATTAAATTCACTATTTTTGATTTCTTCAGATGTCCATTTGTATCTTTTTTCATGTATTCTTTTTATTTCTAGTTTTTTGTTAATTATTAGTTTTGTTCTTATTAGTCTATGATCCATGTCCATTTTCTGCTTGGTTTTTTATTGAAAAAGGAGTTCATTGAGTACATGTTATGTTCATTCATGAAATTGAGAAGCATTTCTCCTCTATCGTTTCTTTTCCCGTAGCCATAGTTACCAATTAAATGTTCATAATCTTCCTCTTTTTTGCCCAATTTAGCATTAAAATCTCCTAATACTATTTCGTAATTTGCTTTATTTGTTTCTATAGCTGTTCTTATTTCATCATAAAATATTTCTACTTCTTCATCGTCGTGGCTTTTGGTCGGAGCGTACACTTGGATCACTTTCAGAGTGGTTCTTTTATTAATCCTGATCATGAGATATGCTACTCTGTCTGATATGGGCTTGAATTCTTCGATACACTGTGTGAATCTTTGTTTTACCAAGAATCCCACTCCAGTGTATTCGCCACCTTTATGCATAAAATGTGTGCCATTTTTTAGTATCATATACTCATCACTTTTTCTTCTGGTCTCGCATATACCAAGGATATCCCATTTTATATCCTTTAGTTCACTTTCTATTTCTGGGAATCTATTGTCGTCCGTCAGTGTTCGAATATTGTAGGAGCATAGCCAAATTGTCATCTTGTGGCAGCCGGGTCTTACCCAGGGATTCTTAGCACCCCCCTTCCGTTAGTTGTTTGATCGCTGCCGTGATCAAGACTCTGGGAAGTGCTGGGCACTGGGGGCCTTTTCTTTTTTGTCCTGTACATTGACTTGAAGTTTTGGACCGTTATCTCCTCACGCTGGTCCAGTGCGGGTTGAGGAGGGAAGGGAAGGATTTGGGTAAGTCTGGGTTGGTGGGTAGGATTTAGGGATTAGGATCCGCTTCTCTCCCTGGATTAATTATATCTGTTCAAAACGTTTGTCAAACTGACAACAATAGAATTACGAGACATCTTCGTGATGGATCTGTCCTAATTTTGTCGCTGAGAAATCACGGACATGAACAAGATTTGTCAGTAGGAAACGTGGCGTTGCTATGACGTTTTATCAGTTAAAAATAATCTAGTGAAACAGTCCCATTATTTGTTCTCTAAATGGTATAATTGTGTTAATCTTCTCAGTGAAGAATAGTTCTGCTGTCGTCATATCTGAGTTCATCTGAAAGATGGACTCCTTAAGTCTCAGCGGTATTTATATGACTATTTAATACATAAGTCGGTCTCCAAGGATTGTTTGCTTTAAGTTACGGATGGTCATCATCAAATTGGGACAGGGATTTTCCTTTTTGTAGAGAAATACCCATATACATCCTGATTCACATCTAAGTATCATTGTATTGTATGCAAATAATTTGAGTATTTCTTTAGAAATTGTAGTTATGATTGAGGATATAAGTCAAGTTTGTGATATTATGTCAGTTCGATAAATACTGTTGAAATGACGTCTTTGGATCCAGGATTTAATATTATTAAAAGAAATATAAATTTTTAAGTAAAGAAATTCTATTCGCAGTGGTGGTTCGTTGTTTTTGAAAACACTCTGTATCCAGAGTTCCACGTATCAGCAGGTGTTGCTGACACATTCTTTGATAAAAATAAAGAGGGCACGTTATGTGGGTACAGTTTCACTTCGGCGAATCGTATGTGATGGTACATTAACACTGTTGAGTCGATAACAAGGAGAAGGATATTCTATATGCAATGGTCAGACGGAGTTTGTATGAATGGCGTTTGCTAAGCAAGTACATGAAATCGATCGTGTGAATGAAACAGAAATAAGCTTAAATATTTTAATACAGAAATATTCTTTAGTTTTGTGGCATAGGAAACTCACTTTTATACAGTGCCGAAGCTTGATGAAAAATTTTGGGTATTTTAAAGGAGTAATCCTTATTTCAGAAATGAGGAAAATAAAACAGAATATTTTTTAAATATTTTATTTTTATAAACAAGTAAACACAACAAAAACATGGAGACATTTTTTAAAACAAAAAATAAACTTAACTATAATGTTTATTCGCTAAACAATAAATATTAAATTTTGTTATATATGAAGTCCATTTTTCTATTTTTATTATTAGCAAAATAGTCAATAATTTGTTCTTTCATTTCTGGAGTAATTGAGTGCACTATATCCTTTTCAGTGCTTAAAGTGGATAATGAGGAAAGTCTTTCAGTAGTAATTGAATTCCGCAAATATGTTTTAATTCTTTTTAAATTGCTCATAGATCTTTCAGATGAGGCCGTTGTTACAGGAATGGCCAAAAATAGTTTTAGTAACTTATAGCATTCAGAAAATAGTTTTGTTAACTCATTGTCAAAAATATATGAAAAAAGATGGTAAGGTTCTAAATGTTTTTGTTCATCTGAATAAAGTACAATCAACTCGTTTTCTAATTTTCTCATATCAAAAGTTTCAGGATATACTTTATCTAGAACAACTAAGAGATTTTTTGGAAATTGTTTATTATAATTTACGAAACTGTTTTTGTTTAGTAAGTTGACGAAAGAGAGTAAATGGGTGTCTTTGAATCTTTGTTGTAATTGCGTACAGATTGTATCCAGTATTTCAAAACCCATTGTTTTAAATTTTTTTCCTGTGTTAACATCAAGAAGTTGTTTGAAGTATATTGGTGCACTCATTTACGCATATGTCAATTGTATTGTCATTTCTCAGATTTTTAATATTTTATATCATTTTATGTATTTCTTCGACACATAAGTCTACATCGACAGAAATTGTTGACTGCAAAATCAAAGAGAGGTGCATCATATGTTTGGCATATAATTTATCATTTTTTATCTCGTTGGAATGTAAAACGTGAATAATTTTTTCTGCAAAACCATTTGCTGTTTTATCACTAGACACGTCATAAAATCCCATAAATTTTTCACATATGTCTTTTCTGTACACATACCTTAATATTACACTAAACTGGGATTTGCAGGACATCAGTTTTTTCATCAGCCTGAACAGATATAAAGTCCGCTTCTTGCAAATCTTTAAAACTTTTCTGTCTGATAATACATTCCACCGATTCTATCAAATGATTTTAAATTTCGCTGGATGTGCATTTAAAAATGTTACTGGCTTCTAAGTGATCACGCATATTAGATTCTTCCAGAGAAAGTAGATCTAAAAGTTCCAAATAATTTCCTACAAATATATCAAATATAGTTCATGAAAATTCTAGAGTTGAGAGTATTTTATAATAAAATATATTTTTGCAATAGTAATGTGATTAAAATTTAGTAACCTTCTACTAACCTTAATTTTTTGATATACCAGTTACACCATGTCCTCGTAAAGCTAATTCTTGACAAGCCAAAAAACGAACTACATCTGTTAAACGACCGATAATTTTGTGATTTTTAACAACACGCTCGTTGTGACGTTGAGCATCAATTTTTTTTCCGTGGTCAATTGCATAATCTATTCGAACTTTCCCGAAATTTTTTAAGGTAGCGTGTCTGCTAGCTTTGTCCACAAAATTAGTATCTATTCTCCTCTTCCAGTCCAAGATGAATCGTCTCCAAATAACAGACAAGGAAAACAATATAATTTATTTTCAGTTTCGCTGCAGCAAAGCCATGTAAACTTCTCGTACTATTTATGATTGAAATGTCTTTTTGTTTTTGTATCTTTTTGTGATAAACTTAATTTAGGTCGTTTTTGACTATTTTTCCAATTTAATTTTATCTTCCAAGTTAAGCGCTGAAAACAAATTAATTCTCTTTTAAAAACACGACGGGGTCGAAATCAACTGAATCCATGATAAACTATTTAAAAAAGGAAATATGTAGATCTATTGAACGCTCTTAAATCACCTGTCGGAAACGAGTAAAAAAAATGAATAAGATTTCCACAAGTCCTCATAGCATTAAGATTGTAGTCGCAAAATTTCGGGCCAATGCTTTTTAAATGAATTCATTTTTTTCGAATCCTGAAAAAACTATTAAATATTTTTGAAAAATTAAACGCAGAGTAAAAGATTACATTATTACCGAGGGCCGAAAGTCCATTAGAATAAACAAAAAGTTTTTTTGAATGAGATATTTGAAATTAAAAATCACATTTAATTTTCACTTCTGTAACTTACTAAAATAAACATAGCAGTTTTCAGGGACTTTCGACTCTTAGTAATAATTTAATCTTTCATTCTGCGTTTAAATTTTTCAAAAATACGATTAGTTTTCTTAGGATTCGAAAAAAATGATTGCATAAAAAGCATTGGCCCGAAATTTTGCGCCTACCCTCTTAAAGCATTCTCCAATAAGTCAAATAAATATTGTTGAAAACCCGCGCAACACATATCAAGGATTTAATTTGGTCCGTTGTGCTAGACAAATCAGAAATTGTCTCTTCGGGGCATAAATTTCGCCATCCTCGGTATATGCCGGAATCGGTCGGACTGTGAGAAATCCCCGCGTGTAATAGACAAATATGGTATTGTCTTTATAGTATGGTATACGCACCAATCGCTAAAAATTTTTCGTCCTAGGTTTAGAATTTGTTCAGTTTAGTTTTAATTTTTCTGTAATAATAGTGCAGGCTTTTAGTATGTTTGGCTAATATTAATTATTTTTAAAGACATTTAAAAATATTCTGGGGATTTTTCTATTTGGGTAGACAATGTCTACCTTGTCTATTCTTAAGCTTCGCACATGCTTTTATAGTAAATTTATTAAAACGCTAAAATAATCAGAAAAATTCGCCTTAGTATTTTTCGAATTATCATCATCTTCACTAATAGTCATACTCCATTTCACTCCAATTCTCCGATATTTCAAGTAGTTCAGTATCACTTAACTTTGAATTTGCCATTTTACTAATTTTAGAAACGTAAACACACAAGATGTACAATGATGTATAAACTAATACAGTGAATTACGCCTGCAAGTCAGTAATATGCCATCTGCTGAAGGAGTCTCAAACTGCTCCGCCAGAATTTTAAAAAATCGGTCATACTACGGCTTGAATAAGTCTCAAACTGCTTCGCCAGAACTTAGCTGTAAACTGTAGGAGCCTAGATGCGCATATATAAGCATCAGAACTGTGTTCACCAAATGTACACACAGCTTGAAACATTACTACTTCTTGTGACCAATATAATACACGAAGTTTCTGGTAAACATCAACTGTGTACCAGAAATGGTACACGCAGTATGCCAAGTGTTAAATCATTTATTAAAACGTTCCATTTTTCAAACATCCTCAGATAAATGACTAAATTTATATTATTGCGTGTGGTTTGTCCTAAAAACTGGAAATTCGGATTCGAAATTAAAACGTTTATTTACAATACAACTATAATACAATTAATTTTTAACAAAAACATCAACGTGACACTTTTGTCGTCTCTAAAAATGAACTTTCTTCATGCCATGTCGGGCCCTTGATATGATAATGATTTAGTCTGGACTATTCTAGTAATTTCCAAACGCCTCTTTCTCCGAGTCTTTTTCCTATTTACAGGTTATGTGGCCTTGTTATAGTTACCGCTGCCAGAGCGGTTCAAAATATTTAACATCGATCATATAATGCCTCAGGTTATCTCGAGGACAGTCATTACAATATTTAGCAGATTAATTATTCATCTATAACTATCTTATTATTATATCTTATTATTATAGACTTTTTCAAGGTTGAAAATGTCCTCTGTTATGGATTAAATATTCCTAAGTCAACACTGTCGAATTAATTATCATCATTTTGGGAGAAGTAGATTTAAGTCAAAAAGTGCCTCACGGCTAATAAAAATAATGACAGATATGTCTCCTTTTTCATCTGTCTCTCATTGGAAAATATTCATCATTATAATTTACACTATCTTGGTACGTTATAGAAAAACGGTAAAAACTTGCGGTCAAGTTGTGCCTTTTACCACCATACTTAATCGCCAAATATCCCCAAACATCGCAAATCTCGGCGAAAACTGGGTACCGCTAGACTAGCAGACCGCTATCTGATACCCTTAAGACCTCATTCCGGAACAAACTCAACAATTTGTCTCTGCGATTCAATTCATACATTAACGCCAAAAATTCCCTACGGATCAAGAGTGGTCCTTATCTCTTTTGGGGTGTGGTTCCTTCCATCCTTCCCTGTTGTGGGCTAGTTGTTAGGCTTCATGTAACCCTTGGTTAATCAATATTTTTGTTTGATCTACCTAACGGCTTGGAGATCTTCCTCTAAATTTCTTTCCTTCAACTCTACCCTCGACTATCAGTTTTTCCATCGTATCTGTTCTAGCAATGTGTCCAAAATACTGCAAATATCTCTGTTGTATTTGTTTAAGCAATCTATCCTTTACTTTAAGTTGTTCTAATATCGATACGTTAGTGCGATGATCAATCCGGGATATTCTCAACATGCGGCGGTATACCCACATTTCAAAAGCGTCTAGTTTATTTTTATCCGCTTTCTTTAAGGTCCACGTTTCGGATGCATATGTGGCTATGGGAAAAATAAGTGACCTTACCAGCTTTAGTTTTGTGTGTATTGTTATTCTAGAATTTCTCCAAATTGTTACCAGTTTCATAATAGCTGTTCTAGCAATAGTCAACCTTCTACGTATCTCTCTGTCACACCCTCCGTCATTTGTTATTAGGGACCCCAGGTATATGAAACTATTTACTACTTCAAAGCCCGCAATTTTTTAATGGGTTGAAGATTATTCAAAGCTCTGTCTACTATCATGATAATTGTCTTACTCCTATTTAGGTTTAGTCCATATGTTTTGCTTTTCTCCTCCAGACATCTCACTATGTCTTCCATTTCTACTTGATTTGCCGCGATTATTAAAGTACCATCAGCATATTTCAAGTTACTGGTTTTTTGACCTCCTACTGATATTCCACCCTTTTATCCTTCTAGTACCTTTCGCATAATGTGTTCGCTGTAAATATTAAATAGAGTTGGTGAAATTATGCATCCCTGTCTGACACCTGCCTCTGTTCTGAAATGATCGGAATTGGTGTTGTTTATTTTTACTGTGCACTTATTATTTTCTTTTTTTAACCTATTCTCTATCCTTCCATTGTTGGATATAGGTCTCCCCCAGTTCTCTCAATATTTCCCGATCTTGAGCCGTTCTCTGCCATGTGGGACCTCCTTGTTTCCTGATGTCATCTTTCCACCTCATTTGTGGTCTGCCTCTTGATCTCTTTGCATTGTATGGACGCCACTTTCCGATGACATTGTTCCATCGTCCGTCTTGGAGACGTTCCTTGTGTCCAGCCCAGTTCCATTTCAATTTTGCTGCTTGTTCTATCGCGTCTACTGTCTTTGTTCTGGTTCAGATCCACTGGTTACGTTTTCTATCTTTAAGTGATATACCCAACATTTGTCTCTCCATCGCTCTTTGTGCCTTTCTTATCCTATCCAAATTGGCCTGTGTAAATGTCCATGTCTGTGCTCCGTAGGTGAGCACCGGTATTATACAGGAGTTATATACCTTGCTTCGTAAGTATAGAGGGATTGTTTGATTTTTTAGAATGTAAAAAAGTTTGACGAACGCTACCCATCCCATTCTTACTCGTCTCGATATTTCGGGTGTTTGATTTTCTTTGTTAGCTCTGATTGCTTGTCCTAGATAGATATACTTATTTACCTGTTCTATTATTTTGATATAGACTTCGAATTAGTTCAATCGAGTGGTGGGGTGTTCCCATTTCCACTAGTATGGACCATAGCTGCTGCCATTTGACTTTATCGAAGGCCTTTGTGTAATCTACAAAGCACATAAGCATAGGAGTATTGACTTCACGAGTTTTTTCGATTAACTGTCTGACATTAAGGATGTCTTCTTTTTTGCCCTTTCCTGGGACAAATCCCGCTTGTTCTTCTGATATCTGAGGCAATAGAAAAGCTTTTAGTCTTTCATGTATTCCAGGAAGTAGGACCTTGCTTGCATGAGATATTAGTGTTACCGTTCTGTAGTTTACCGGATTCATACCGGTTTGCATATCTCTCTAGTTCTTCGCATTCTTCATTTATATGTCTATTTTTATCATTCTTACATGCTCTTTTAATTTCTCTATTTAACCTTGCTAATTCGTTTTTGTTGCTGTCGTTTTGATATATGAGAGATTTGATTCTCCTTCGCTCTTAGAGAAGTTGCAGCGTTCTGTCTGTAATCCAGTGTTTTCTCTTGATGATCTTTTTTTGGTTCTGGTTCTTTCTACAGAGGTTTCTGTACTTCCCACACAGGTTTCTACTGTTTCCACTCTTTAAAAGTGGTTCACTTAAACTTAAATATTTTGATCGGAAGGCAATTTGGATGTTTATTGTATTCCAAGAACACTAAAGTGTTCTTCGCAGAACTTTTGAGATGAGATTCGAATGTTTATAACAAAATTTCATTAGAATATTTAAAAGATGTATATTAAAACCTTATACAGGATGGAATTTGAAATACGTGAATTAAAACTTCACACAAACGGAATTTGAAAATGCTACAGTGGAACATATCGGAACAGCCTCCTTGTTAAAGATATGCTTACGTGTAAGCAGAGCATTTATATCCTATTCGTAGTCGATTGATAATGGGTTGGTCTTTTCTATTACTTGGTAATATGAGTGTGCTTATTGCTTGAGCTAGGCATTCTTAGTCTGCCATGATCTGTAGATGTGTTTTCTTATTCTGATCGATTTATTATGCTCTTGCTTATTCCAAACATGTCTTGAGTCAAGATCATGATGCATTTTTATTTAGAAATTACACAATAAAACAAGAATTTAGCAGCGTAACCAAAACGTTTAATAATTATTATATATAAAAAAGGAATGATACTGATTAATACAAGCGTTTACATGTTGCCTTTGAATACTAATACATTGTTAACAATAAAATCTCTGAACTCCTTGTAAGCAGATTCAAAGTCGTCGTTGACGATGACGAGATCGAAATTTCCGGGAGTAGCTCCGTACGCCAGCTCCATTTCGGCGACGCTCAGTCTCTTCTGCAAGCTCTCTTCCGTCTCTGTTTTCCTCGCTAACAGTCTCTCCTTTAGGGCGTCCAACGTCGGAGGCCTGACGAAAATACTCCATGGGTTTAGGTCGGTGGTCTTGACTTGCTTTACGCCTTGGACGTCGATGTCCAAGATACAGACTTTACCTGAAATAAATACAGACATATAACAAAACTGTACTACAACTGTTTATGAATTACTGATCATACAAGCCTTACTATTAGACATTCAAGAAAGTAGGCATTTGGTTCAAAAAAGATCTTGATTTTATGTTTTTTTCTCTTCTATCTCGTCTTATATTCTTGTAATATGTTATGCATATTCCCATTATAAGCTTTGTAATTCTTTCTGCCCAGAGACACCGGAATAATACCAGATGGGAAAATATGAAACTGTGGTAAAATTATGCTATTATACGGATGTGAATCGTGGCGATTAATAGAGAGAACCCGAAGAAAGATAGAATGCCACAGAAATGGATGTAATAAGGCGAACGCTAAGAATTTCGAGAAAGTAAAGGCTAAGAAATGAAGAAATTAGGGAAGCTTATATAGAATTCTTTCTATTATATCAGTTTTTTTTCTCTCTATTGATTTTCGGTTTATCCTTCATCGAATTATTGATACAGATTTGATTTATTTATTATTTGTTTTGTTTGTGTCCAGGTTTGTGTTCTCCGTATGTCATCACTGGCAATACACTTGGATCAAACGGATTCAAATGTCAAATGTACGTTATAATTTGTCTGAGCTAGCTGCATAATCTACATAACTATCGACGAACATTTAATACATTAAACAGTCGAACAATGTAATGTTAGACATATTGATTTGCTTCCTATGATTACATTGTTGTGAAATTTAAATGCATATGTTTTCATTGTCTCGTCATCCCAATACCAATGTCATGTTTGTATAATTTACTTTAAACAAGTCTAACGTAATTCTATCTCAAGAGTAAAAAGTAATAAATCTCATGAAAAATTGGCTCCATGAATAAACAGCTTTATCACAATATCATCGAAGTGATACTAGCATCTTGAGTACTCCTATTTTTTGAGTAGTTTTTTCTTTTTTGAGTAATCTCTATAATAGAAAATGAGTACATGGATATCCTCTTAAAGCTCTTTAATGAAATTTATCAGTCGGGTGACATAACCAATCAATGGTTGACCTTAACATTTATTTATCTCTCAAAAAAGAAAAATTCTAGAGAATGCACCGACCACTGCACCATATGCCTGATGTCGCACACACTTAAAATGTTTTTGAAGATCATCCATAAACGCATTTACCAAATACTTGATATGGATATTGAAGAAACCCAATTTGGATTCCGTACAGGTGTTGGTTCATGTGAAGCTCTCTTTGCAATCAACGTACTAATCCAGAGATGCTTGGATGTGAACCAAGATATGTACGTATGTTTCATAGATTACAGCAAGGCTTTCGATAAAGTCCGCCACAGAGAGCTAATGGACGTCCTCAATGCAAAACAATTACAATACAATGACCTTCGAATTACAACAAATCTATATTATACACAGCAGGCACACATACGCATTAATGAACACACATCAGAAGAGTTCGAAATTAAAGGAGTGCGACAGGGGGTGTGTATTGTCACTATTACTATTCAATGCATAATCTGAAGAAATTATGAAAATAGCTCTTAAAGGAGAAACAGCGAGAATAAAGGTGAATGGAACATCAACTAAAAACATTAGATATGCGGAAGATCCTATCATAATAGCAGATAACTTCCAAGACCTCCAAAAGCTAAAGAACAAGATTGTTGAGTATGGAGAAGAATATGGATTATCAATAAACATCAAGAAAACTAAATTTATGAGGATATCAAAAACCCAAAATAATGATGAAGGCCTGAAAATTAACAGTAAAATTTTAGAACAAGTTGAAAACTACAATTATCTTGCCACAATAATTAATCACACAAACGATTACTCCAAAGAAATCAAATCAAAGTTCGAATAGAGAAAGCACGAACAAACTTCAATAAAATGAGAAAGGTACTTTGTGCAAGAGAACTGAAATTAGACTTGAGAGTTAGGCTAGCAAGGTGTTATATTCTCTCGACTCTGCTTTACGAGATAGAAGCATGGACATATAATGCTTCGACTACTAAAAAGTTGGAAGCATTAATGAAAGATACAACATACTTCAATTACTTATACAAGGGAAAATCCAGGGCAAGAGAAGTGTAGGAAGGAGAAGAATCTCATGGTTGAGTAACTTGGGGGAATTCAGAGCGACAGCATCTAAGATCAAAATAGCCATGACGATTGCCAACCTCAATAAAAAATTAATTTGAGCCATTCTTTCAAAATTTCGAAGTTAATATGTTATCCCAATCATTTTTTGAAAGCCAAATTTTTCTCATTGAGGGTAAAAAAATTAAGCGCAATTTGTGAGAGTGCTTTTCTTTTGGTATATTATATAGTTTTGATGAGAGATTTTAGTGGGAGTTGAGGTAGATAAATTGATCATTCATCTGAGTAAAGATGAAGTTAGAGGCCTAATACCTTGCTCTTACCATTTTCAGGGACTATTACATGAGGCATGAGAACGGTAGGAGACATTTTCTAAAAATTTTTGAGAATTAGAAGACCATTTGTGGACTGATATACCTACCTTGTTCAATAATTCTTTTATTTGAAGGTAAGTCCTTAAGAGAGTTGTTGGGCCATCAGTTCATCAGCACCATAAAACATGTCATCTATATAACACACAAGTGATTTTCTTCCCCACGGTCTTAAAGCTCTCCTCTACATTTTCTCCTTCGTAAGGATGCAGTAGCTTCATGTAATTTGTTGGAATATTTCTGTCCAATTATCTCCCTCCTGTGCATCTTGTTTTGCTTCGGATAATGAGTAATCGGTCATGTCCTTTATTTGGTCCGACAAACAGCACTGGAGATCTTCCTCTGGATCTTTTACCTGCTACCATTCAACTACCATTGGCTCCTTGCCTTCGATTCTTCTAGTTATATGTCCAAAATATCTCAGTATATTTCGGTTGATAGTTGTGATGAGTCTAGTTTTTAGTTAAGTTCTGTTAGAATTGAATTATTTGTGCGATGGGCGGTCCATGGTATGGGTAACATTCTACGGTAGACCACTGTTTAAAATGCCATTATACACATTGAATGGGCTCTTGTTATTGTCCAAGTTTCTGAAGCATAGGTGGCGATAGGAAATATCAATGCTCGAACAAGGAGTAATTATGTGTTTTTTGTGATGTCAGTGTTCTTCCAAATTGTCAGTTTGGCTGTTGCCGATCTGGCTATTGTGATTTGTCGACGGATCTCGTTTTGGCATTCTCCACTGTTAGTAATAACGGAGCCTAAGCAATTAAATTGCCTAACCACTTCGTAATCTGCCATGTTTCTTATCTCTGCTTGGTTGTTTCTGATTCCATCGATGATCATCACTTTGGTTTTCTGCATATGTATTTTCAAACCATATTCCGTACTGACAGTGCCTAGCCTATTCATAAATTGTTCCAGTTCTTCTGGTGATGACACTAATATAACAGTATCATAAACATAACGTAGGTTTTTGATTTTTCTTCCTCCTATCGTCTCCATCTTTCCATTCCTCAATAACTTGACGCATAATATCTTCACTATATGTATTGAATAGAATAGGGGATATTATTCATCCCTGTCGAACTCCAGATTTTAATTTAAAGTTTTTCAAAACCACATTGTAAACTCTTACATTAGCAGCATTATTTACATATAGTTTTTATGATAAATAGATTAGATGTTCTTAAAGCACTTTACAATAAAAATAAACGGGTAGAATTTGTCTGGATTCCATCTGACATAGGTTTAATAGGTAATTAAAAGCGGATCGGAAAGCTAAAGAACCCTCAATATGAACAGGTCGAATACTATGCTCCTTAAAAACTACACACCGACATTAAAACTAACATTAAAGAATTTTCAATAGGAATATAACCCGAAAGATCGAAAACACTACAACGCATCGACCGAAATTTATCACCAGAAGGAATAATACCAAAAAAACGACGAGATGAAGTTATACAACATACCAGCACCTAAGGAAGAAATAGCACCAAAAACTATGTTATGTCTGCGATATTATCATCTATAGCGACTTATAACCTTTCATGGTAGACACGGTTGTCTTAACTAACAAATAAAAAATATATCTTATATATAAAGTATATATAAAGTATATCTTTATACTATAAAGTAACCATGGGAGGACTGAAATGATACAAGGATATCAGAAAAGTAATTCATTATAACGATTTGATTTATTTACTTTCAAAATTTGAAAGAATGATACTAGTGTTATATGTTAAGATAACATTTTTATTGCTTTAACAATTATGTTTTGCAACTATTGTTACTCACAGTTGGTATGTTGTTATTTTTGGAAAACTATAAATAACTTAAACACTTGTTTGTGTAAATGATTCATAGAAATAAATTCATACAGTCTTACAAATGACTAATCTTTGTAGAGTTTTTGATAACCTTTATGTACTGGAATAAGGAAGCTGGAAGATACGGGAAGATTAGATATACGGAGTAAACGAGAAGTGTGCCTCTTCTTAACAGTAACATTTTACGCTATCAAGATTGTATGTATTATTTTATATTCGTTATAAAGCAAATTACTGAGAAATCACTAAAGTACAACTGACCCTCTATGGAAGATATTGCCCGCTGAACATCTAACGGTATCTGAACAAGCAGAATTGCTTATAAGGAGGAAAAAGAAGAAGAAGATTGTATTGACGGTCTAGAAATTATGAAATCAAAGGTAGAACTTGCGATAAAAATGCAAAAAGTAGCAAACCTGTTGGCCCAGATGAAACATCGACTGAGACAGTAAAATGTAGCCAGAAGAACGGAGACTTCGGAACTATGGAACTTCTGGTAGTAGAAAGAATATCTCCAACACGATGAAGGATAGCAAGCTAATCATATTTAGACTGTCACCGTGCTCTAACAAGGGCTTAATGGCTCAATTTCTAAAAAGCACAATGAAAGAAAACGCTCAGAATATCGAATAAGATTATTTTAAGAATCCTTCCCAGCAGAACTAGACAGAAATGCAAGAATATCTTGAATAATAGCACTTTGGTTTTAGAAATGCACTCGGAACCAGAAAAAAAAACACTATTTGCACTGCACATCCTATTACAAAAGTGTCATGATCAAAGAAAGATTGTGGATTTCGAAAAAAACATTTCATACAGTTCAATATGTAAAAATAATATAGATACCAAAAAAATATAGGAATTGGTGTCAAAATATTTGACACCAAATATTTGACGTCAAATTTTCAATCTGAATTGGCAGAAGCTTCAGAGAGCTTTAAATCGGTTGTAAGATTATAATACTTATAACAGAAAAACACGTTTTAATTTGATCGATTTCTTACCTTGATTGGCGATATCCTGTACTGCCTTCTTACTAGTGCCGTACATATTACCGCTGAATACTGCATTTTCCAGGAACTTGCCTTCGGCAATGGCTTCCTTCATGGCCTCCACTTCGGTGAAATGATAGTGGACGCCATCTTGCTCGCCCGGTCTGGGTTTTCGCGTCGTATGGCTAACGGAGAATCCAAATCGGTCTGGGAATTCCTCCAGGATTCTCGTGACAAGTGTGCTCTTTCCGACGCCAGAAGGGCCGCATACAAGCAGAGGCCGAATAACCGTCGTCATCCTTGAGAATGCTGTAAAAGGAAACGTTGTATCATTATATTGATTAGGTGGCGTTAATTGTTTAAATGAACTTAAAATACTTAATTTTCTCAACTTATAGTGACATATTTAGTTTATATCGTACGACTATCCATTTGTCCAAATTTTGGACCATCCAAAATGCTCTCAAAAGTGTGTCGAGACAAGAATAATGACATCTATCTATTCGTCATTGTCGTGTAGCAAAACGTTTAATATTTATTTTGATAATGCACGTGATCTGTTTTTTGACGAAGTTCTAGATCATATATTAATATAACCAATTACGATCAAGATACCTATATAAGTGCATCTTACTATTTGGTAAAAATCGGAAAGGATTCTATTCATTTGACAGTATAAGAGACAAGTAGAGTGCTTGATGAGGAAAAAAAATAATACGATAAATATTGATCTAAAACATAACTAAAATAAAACTAAATTCAATGTTCAACGTACGTGAAGTTGGCAAGGAGCAGAACTCCACTAGTTTTTTTATTGAATTTTAAGATGAATCTACGAAAGCTGGACGTTCCACAAAATAAAGCACCCAGGATATGTCTGATCATTAGATGTGATATAATTTTTAGCTGAAAAATTATTAAATCGCTAAATAAAATATTATCACTCATTAGCAACATAAACAAGATAAACTAATACAATTTAACTGATTTTAAGATGTAAAAAAGTTCCTCCTGTGTGAAAAAGAAAGACACGTGACGTTAAAACCATCTAGTACAGAGAAATAGGGTAAAAAGCAGGACCAGACGGAATAACCAACGAGCTTCTAAAACACGGAGGAAAAAGTATAACCCTAGAGATGGCAAAACTTATACAAGAACTAATATTGCACTGCAAGATACCAGCCGAATAGAGAAACAGCATAATGATACCAATGTCCAAGAAAGGAGATAAAGAAGACCCCAAAAATTATAGAGGTATAAATCTACTGAACACCGCACTTAAGCTTACCACAAAAGTCCTAACCAATCAACTAACAACTTTATCAGATGAACAAGGATTCAGATCCGGAAGATCCTGCATAGACTCCGTATTTGTACTAAGACAAATCACAGATAATGCCATCGAGTACAATAAACCAGCATATCTATGTTTTATAGACCTGACAAATGCTTTCGATCTTATCCAAGTCGAAGATGCCTTACATCTACTGTATAAAAGGAACATACAAATTAAAATTATACAAACCATCAAAAACATGTACTTCCATAATCTAATACAGGCAAAGATAAATGGAAAACTAACACAGTGTATACTTCTCTTTAACATAATAATGGACGAAATAATACAAGCAGTACGTAAAGGTCACAATTACAGAATGGAGAACAAAGAAATCTAAATGTTATGTTATGCAGACTACGCCGCATTAATTGCCGAGGCAGAAGACGAGCTCCAAAGATTAACACACATATTCATACAACAGCCAAGAAATAAAATATGATAATATCAGCAGAAAAAAACCAAATGTATGACAACATCTAAATACCTACTACGATGTAAAATCGAAATTGATGGATGGGAAAATAATAAAGCAGGAAGCAAGGTTTAGATATCTGGGAATAGATATAACTAGTTATGGAGATGTTGAAGAAGAAGTACGACAACATAGCTTAAACTCAAGTCTAGCGGCGGGACTTCTTAATGACACAATCTGGAAGAACAAACACCTAAGACAAGACACAAAAACAAGAATCTATAAAGCAGCAGTTAGACCTATATTAATATACACGGCGGAGACAAGACCTAACACATCTAAAACGGAACGACTAGTAGAAACAACAGAGGTGCAAATGCTCCGACGAATATCAGCGAAAAGTCTGTTGAATAGGGAGAGAAAACATAAGAAGAGCATGCAATATAGAAGACATAAATGGATGGTCGACAAAACGGAAGCAGGACTGGAACGAACACATTAGTAGAATGGCAGAGGATAGGCAATTAAGAGGCTAATATTGAAGAAGAGGCAAAAAGGAAGAACAAGAAGAAGAAGGAATAATTAATGACGAAGTTTTACTCTGAACTTAATGTTAATAATGGTAACTTTAAATACTTAAAATAAATAATTACATAAGATCATAGTATCTATGTTAAAAATATTAAAAATATCGAGAATATAATATTTCAGTAAATATCGAATACTTTTCCAAACGCACTTTGGTAGTTTTCTTTTCCATTCATTCGTATAAAACTTAAATTACTTTTAAACTAATTGATGAATTGTTACTGAAAATTTGAGAATATTTTTAACGCTATAAGACAACTATCCAAGTAATATAAAGATAGTAGGTTCGTTTTTACAATAGTTATTAACATTTTCGGCAGTGTCGAACATTGGGCAGTGAAAAGTTCTTTGATTAAGAGTAGAATTGACCACAGGTATACGGAACTAGTGGCCAATATATATAAGGAAACCAAAATAACAGTTGTAAGTATTTGAAGGAACAAAATCGATACAAATAAATAGAGGCGTGAGACAGGGTGCACATTATCACCGAAACTTTTCAATCAGGCTATGGAAGATATTTTTAAAAATTAGAATGGGAAGAAAAAGGTATAAAAATTTGCGAACAACGTTTGAACCATATAAATTGTACAAAACATAACATAAGTTTTGTACAATTTATGTTATTTTTAATGTTTCCACATTCTACGCTTGCCGGATAGTTCACATTTTGACGAAATGCCCCTGAAGATGCTATTTTAAGCGAAAGTACTTGGGCTAGATTTAATTAACTTGTGCTCGATAATAGCCTTATTTTCAAAGTTCATTTATTCGAGCATTCAACCTCATTTCATTTAAACTCATAAAAACCCAAAGATCAATGGAAAGATAAATGTTGCACATAAGACATAAGAAGAGAAACGAGTGGATAAGAGAGAAAACAAAAGTGAGGGATGTTAGACAAGAAGTTGCAAAATTGAAATGGAGATTTGCCGGACACAATGTAAGGCAAAAAGAAGATCGATGGAACAAAATTCTTATAAGTTGGAGACCGTGGGAATATAAGCGAAGCAGAGGAAGGTCCCAAATGAGATGGGCAGATAGACAGAGAAGAATGGAAAAGAATTTTAATGGAAAAGGTTTTTACAGTTTTCTATGCAAAAACTTTATAAATCGACGTTTTAAAGTTTTGAACGTGTTGTATGAGAGAGTTACCTGAAATTTCGTTTAAAACTCTTTGTTGACTGGTAGAGGAACGTAATAAAAAGATTGCGTTTTTGGCCTTAAATTGTTAATAATTTAGAAAATCCACTGAAGTCACTGCAGAAAATATAGAGGTTTTGTTGATCGAGGTTATTAAACTTAAAAAACGTGTCAGATATGACTTAAAGTCCTTGGAATAACTTTTTCCTGGACAATCTCTAATCAGCAAAAGTAGAAGACGATTGATTACTTTGCCCACTTTAGTTTCTGTGATATAAATATCTTTAAAATACAGATTTCACCAAACTCTTCAGCAACATTTACACTACCATACAATTCATACCGATGCGATGGATCAAAAAACGCGTGATACCCAAATATATACAACAAAATATTTATGCTATAATATGCATTACACATAAACACTCACCTAACTACCTTCACAGGCAATAGCAACTCAAAAAGCACTAGATTTATGTAGTAACAAGAAGACTACTAGGATGTAATTATCTTTACCCATATTTCTAACCTCATGTTTATTTTTTTAATTTATAAATGTATTCCTAAATATCCGGCTATCGCAGTATCTGATTTTTTAAAAAAGTTTCCGTATTGCGTATTCTTCATCAAAGCACGTGAACAATGCATGTTAGGCCACGTGGTTCTATTTACATTGCTTTTTATGTTTTTTATGAATAAAAATATGATTGAGAACACAAATAAACACATTCCAGCTTCAAAGTCTGAAAAATGCTTCAAATTGTCTGAAAAAGCGAACACAATTCGGCCGGCTGGCCACCCGTTTCTTCTTGTGTCATTTATGTTTTGTCTAAATCTACGTCAAAACATAAACAAACAATAAAAGTGTATTAGGTAATTGATTGATGTTGTCTCTTACCAAAAGTATATGTTGGTATTTCTAGCTTCATTTTGTTGGGGCAACATTAATAAACACTACTCAATTACAATATAGAATACTGTATTCCGATCCAACACAGTTGTATTTAAACCGCATTATCAATGTTTATAGTAACTTTAATACTTTTTAAAAACATACTAACAATTATGTAGATTTTACTGGTTTGGGCACGATAGTAGCCTAGCGTTATCAGTTGCGGTTAATTTTTTTTAATTATGGGTAGAATAGAAATTGTAGTCAGTATTTTTAATTGACAATGTCAGCAAAGGGCAAACAACGATAAAACCGTGCATAGCTGCACTATCTTTGCAACTATATTTTTGCTTTTAAGTTGCATAGTTAATTCATAGATCTGTATATAAAAGTGGGTTCATTCTGATAAATAGTAAGATCTTGGCCTTCACCTTCAATAATAAACAACCGTCCAATATTTCGTCGTTATAAACGTCTTGAGAATTGTGCGAGATAAGGCTACAATCGGAAAAAATGCATTAGACGACATAGAAAGATGTTGAATGGCAATATTTCAGACAATGTTGAAGTATAACAACTATAATGCCTAGATAAAAGTAGAAAATAAGAAATAATTTTAACAATATAGGCGTGAAACAAAGTTTTAATGATAAGCTAACAATAATATAAAAATGGTATATCCATTAATAAATAAATAATAGTGTAGAACAAATGATAGCGATATTTTCCACAACCAAATTGAGAATAAAGGTTTCCCCCACATTTTTTCTTTATAAAGATTAAGTTACTTCTTTGAAAACACACATAAAAGATACAACATTGGACTTACACACAAAAACACATTAAAAAATTTGGTTATGGTACGGGTGTAAGAACGCAACCATTTGGTTGGAGTTGAGGCGGCAAACAGTATATTCCACATATATTTTGGATAAAGTAGGTCACAAAGAGTAACCCTGTTAAGTACTGTTTATATGCATTATTTCCATTGCTTCCCACAGTTTTGATACTGGTACGCTATAAGAAACTGATGTTGATGTAAGAAATCCTATTTTCCACTCGTCTGGTATCTTTTGCTTGGTGATAAACTTATAACAGGTGTATTTTCATCCTGGTCAAATTTTTAGATCCAGATTTTATTATTTCTGCTAGTCAAAATATTTCCTGGCCTCTAGCTCGTCTACTTTTTAATTCGCCAATTGCCTTCATTATCATATCAGTTGTTAATTCTAGGGAATATCTCTGTACTCCTATATCTTCTATTTCTTCTGGGCTGTGATATTCAGTTTGATTCTCTTACAGAATATTTTTCTCTTTTCTCGTCATTTGCTGTATTTCCCCAATGCTGTTCTATTATCTTATCATTATTTCTTTTGCCAGTTTGGCCATTAAAATGTCCAAGTAATGTTATTTCCTATTTTGTTAATCACCTTTTTAAACTCTTTAAATAAGTCTTTAATAGGGTTCGTTTGGTCATCTATGGGTGCATATCTCATAAAAAAAACTAGAAGAAAAATATCACGGGATGGGGATTTCAGTCAATAACAGAAACATATATACGCTGCAATTTGCAGAAGACAAGATTATCTTGTTACAGGACAAAGTTGGTTTAGAATACCTGATTATGAAATTAAGAGACTGAGTACCAGAAATCAGGAGTGACTGACTATAAATATGGGTAAAAGAAGATATTTATTTGTGCATAGGTCAACAAACAATAGGTCTAAATTTAGGCGAAGACCTGAATGACAAAATTGATGGTTGTGAGAATATAAATACCCCAGAACAACAATAAACAAATCAGAAACAGGCAGGCAGGAGATTAAGGGAACAATATCGCAAAGAAGGAGAGCAAGTAAATATATTCTACGCAAAACATCTACATTACGATCATAAAAATATCGCACTCGATGATGTAGAAACTTTTAAATGGACAGAATATGGCAAAAGGTGATTCACTGCTATGGAATTAGTTTTTTTTGCGCAGATCATGTAGAATATCCAGACGAGAGGGAGTGAACTAGAAATACCGAACACCAGTCGGCAACGAGTGCAAGAAACTTGGATGAGTAGCATGTGCAGGTGGAGAAGCAGTCTAGAAAATGGATAGCAACGAATAGGAAAACTGCAACATAAGCACAATTTGTTTGAAACTACAAAAGGACAATGAACCATGGTAGCTTACATAGTCATCAACAGAAAATGATAAAACAAATACTACATGAGGAGGTTTTCGCAAATGTAAAGAAGTGATTATTGTTTAGTTCTTGGCAAAATTTCCTTTGCATATGATATCAGATAAATATTAAATGAATCTCATCAAAGATGAAGACTATATAGAAAGGGGGTAGTAGTCGCACAACGAAACATTCTATACTACTCTTTTTTTTTATTTTTTAACTTAAAACTTCCAACTACGTTCATATTATATTATTCGTTCATGTAAATATAACAGTTTTATTATCACAATGCCGAATAGAATTGCAGTTTTCAGTATATGAGTTTTACCGCATCCACAGCGGGGATTCTATTTCTCACGTGACCTTTTCAGCGGCCCTACTATTTATAGAAGCTGCTTGCAGAGCATTAGAAACTAAAACATAAAGAGAAATGTTGAATTTAAGTCAAAAACGACTTGCTTCGCGAAGGATGTTTCAAGAATGCAAAGCAATTATTATTATAGAAAGTGAAATGAAAAAACTGCATTTGAAAAAGGCGCAAGACAAGAATAGCCTCTGCGTCCTGCTTTGTTCAATTTGATCAAAGTTAAACAAATAACAAGCTAAACAATGGAGGATAGTGCAAAATTAAGGAATTAACAATTGGAGCAAGAAATGAGTGGAATTAGCACATGAACCGCATCACAGCAAACACTGGAAGGACATCAATGGAAAGGACAAGAAAATGATAAATAGACAAGCTATAGAACTGAGGAATAATGTGAAGGATAAAGTGAGAAATATGCCTATACAGAGTAAGAAGGGAGAAGAAAATATAAAAGATAGACAGTGTGAACAATCAAACTAAAAATTACAGCAGAAATGAAAATACTTTGTAGAATAACAAGCAAAACAATGGAGTACAGAACATGAAGTAAAAATATAAGGCACATTTGTACAATTGAGGAATTATCAAATGGAACAGGAATAAAAAAAATGAGTGATTAGAAAAATAAATAAATGAGTGATTAGATTAGACATCATTCACTGGATGTAATGGACAAGAAAACAATTCTAGTACTCATAATTACTTGGTGCATATTAAAAAAAATGAAAGAAACTTTCTTTTTTATTAAATTAACAATTAATAAACAAATAGCTTTTCGCCCTTTCAGAATCACAACCATACAGCTGGCTAGTACGTGTTGACGTTACGCGTGCTAAATAGTATCTATTTTAAAATTTCAGTATCCGCTGCAGGCTGGATGCTGGAATTTTCGATTTTTCAACTTAAAATTTTTATTAACTTTTAAACTATAATTTTTTTATATCCAACATTCTATAGCATTTTTAATGTATTTTAGCAGTACTTTACGATGGGACTAAATTTAAATTAAAATATTCAAATTTGAAAATTTATTTATAAAAATTGGTAACATTTTTTGAGGGGGGACCTACATATTCGTATTTAGTGAAAAATTTTGCGTAGGATAAAATAGTTTTCAACTATCACCGTTCCATACATAAAGAAAGACACCCTGTTACCGGACTAGGAAGAAGTAATTTCAGTAAAACTCAATCATAGCTTACCCTGTTTTCACGAAAATTAGCTTTCTTAATTTGCCTTGGAAAACTTGCCTTCTGTCACATACCACTAACAATATACAACTAAGTGTATTACATCCAGTGTTTTCTTTTGTGAAACTATAGACTATCATATATTTCCTTTTTGACAATTTGAATATCCTGATTAGGTGAATATTATCGTCAAATTTCCCACAGTAAATGATTGTAAACTCACGTTATAGTTTACATGTAGAAAACAACATAGTAAAAAATGTGCGGTTTGGCATGAAAAAATATTGTGATTGTGATGTATTACATAGCCAATAAATTTCGAAATAATATTCGAAAGCCTATAAAACTCTAGAACTTTTCACAATAACACAATAAATTTATTTATCTCTTTCCATTTATTGTTACTTTTATTATTTTCTTTGCAAATATATCCTGGACGACTTTATATGCATTCATTTTTAAATCAGTCAAATCTGTCATTAAAAATTTTCAGTACCTTTTTATCATAAAATGTTCGAAAATGAATTTGGATACCAAAGAAATTGTCAAAAATATCTCAGATATCGTCAAGCAAGATGATGTGGCAATTCTAATCTAATTAAGGAATATTTTCTTTTATAGTAGCATGGACAATTCATTTTTAAGATCGAATACTGTGAAAATAGGAAACAACGTTTATAATGTCGCAATATCCTTGGTCATCATATACTATGGTTTCTAGGAATGAAAGTATGTATGGTTTAATTATAGATGTGAGCAAAATTGCACTAAAAAAAATTATGTACTTGGCCACTAAATCTTAAAAATCATAAATTTTATATGAAATAATAGTAATTATTAAATTTCAAAAATATATAATTTCGATAAGAAAAATAGTTAATTTTTCTTTATATATATATATATAGATAGTGACTTTGTAGTATTCAGAATTACTGTTTTTCCAATACCGTTTAAAAATGAGGAATTTTTTTTAGAAAAATTAAAGTGTTTGTAGTTAGTACGTAGAAGAGGGTAAAAGGACAATCAAACTCCAGAAAAATAACAAGGCCTCCGGATGTGATGGAATTATCGCAGGATTGTTCAAAGGGAAATAACGAAAAGGAAATATGAGAGAGAGTATCGAGACAAGAGAGAATACCAAAAGAATGGAAAAAGACTATCATCTGCTCAATCCA
Source organism: Diabrotica balteata (assembly GCA_918026665.1). NCBI lineage: Eukaryota > Metazoa > Arthropoda > Insecta > Coleoptera > Chrysomelidae > Diabrotica > Diabrotica balteata. The sequence goes on from OU898284.1 coordinate 105,961,060, forward strand.
TAAAAAGGGCGATAAAGTCCTCTGTCAAAACTATAGATGGATCTCCTTGGTGGGTTGTGGATATAAAATATTTACCAGTATACTTAACCATAGACACTGAAATTATTCATAACTGCATTAGAGTATGCCTTTATGGCGTAATAGATGAGTAAAAATAGACGGTAAAAAGCTTAACCATCTTCGTTTCGCAGATGACATTGTCCTTATCACAGATAATTTAGGAGAAACCACAGATATGTTAAATGAATTGGACTTTGCATGTTCGAAGGTGGGCCTCAGAATGAACTTGACTAAAACTAAGTTTATGACAAGTATGGTCTCCAATAACCATTTAACTATCCAATAAAAAGTGATAGAACTGGTGGAGAAATATACGTATTTGGGTCATGAAATAAGAATCAGCAGGGATAACCAAACATGCGAAATCCAAAGACGAATTACTTAAGCGTGAGCAGTCTTTGGAAAACTGTGAGACACACTTAGGGCCAACATACCAATTAGCCTCAAAAGAAAAGTATTTGACCAATGCGTATTACTGGTCATGTCAATAGAACGGTCTATGCTGGGAGTGACGTTGCGGGACCGAATAAGAAAAGAAGATCTGCGAACTAAAATGTAACTAGGCAGACAATGTAGCCAGAATTCATGGCTCACGATGGACGAGCAAAATTACAAATTGGAGGCCAAGAGCAGACAAACGTAGTAAAGGACGACCACCTACACGTTGTACTGACGACAAAAATCGCAAACAATGTAGGAGTTTAAGGGAGGCCTATGTCCAGCCGTGGACGTGATAAATGAAGGCTGGAGGATGATTATGATAATAATGATGAATAACCATTGACTACAACCCATCGCAGGAAAGATCTTCGGAGGATATCAGGCACGATTTAGACAAGGAAGATCAACCATGGGGAAGCCAGAAATCTCCTAGACAGTCAATCGTGAATGCGAATGGCTACAGACTGTAACGAATGGAAAGGTTTGCTGAGGGAGGCCATGGTCCAATCGGGTTGTAGAGCATAGGATGGAAGGATGGATTAGGAAGCTCGTTAGAAATTTGTAAAATACGGTTTTAAACTGTTCTTCGCTGATTATTGCTATTGAACAATAGTAGTTTAGAAATAACCAAAATCAAAAATCAATTGAATAAAGATTTGAGCTACGTTGTGGCCAGGTGTGTATCGGACCCTCTTCTTAGTCCGTATGCTGATATTGTCGGGATATTGCCATATATTCGTCAATATAATGAAGTAGAAAACCATTTTACAAAAACCACATATTTTGACTGATTTCCAAGAAAGTTTGAGGAACACACTAAAAGTTTGGTACACATAATACAAGGAAAACATATTTGTGGAAAAAATCAGTTTTATTGTTTTTCACATAAGTACTCACCTTTAAGATCAATACAGTTTTTCATTCGCATAAACCGATCGTCGATACGTTTATGCCAGTCCGAAATAGGTTTCTCAAAAATGATATTTTTGTATTCTTCGACTGCCTCATCTGACGTCTTAAAACGTTTACTGCGTAATTTGTTTTTGATTCTGGAGAACGTAAAGAAATCAAACGGTGTCAAATCAGGATTGTATGCACAATGGCTCATCAAATCGATGTTTTTTGCCTTCAAATGCAAGAGAATGTGACAATTCCAGTTGTTTTCGCTGAGTTTATCAATCACTTCTGACAAACAAATGGTTGTAAACCTTTAGCATTGTCTAGTCTAATATCGTGGCAACATATCCTTTTTTTTTCTGCGAACGCGGACTACTTTTGTTGACTTTTACTCATCTTGAAACATACATGCTATTGATCGGTTTTTCATTTAGGGCTTATAGTAGTATATCCATGCTTCATTACCTCTTTCGTTGATGCCTCCATTAAATCGTTTGTATGTGGCCCAGCACCAATCGTTAGCAGTCAAATTATGAGGAATCCAACGACTAGATATCTTTCTCACTGCCAAAACTTCATGCAAAATTGTTTGTATTTCACTCATGAATGCCAAAGGAGGTACGAATCTCATTGTACTTAGCATGTCGATCTGTTTCCATCATGTCGTGCACAGCATGCATGATTTCTGCCTGATGGCGTTCGCGGAATTCGCTACTGAGGCTAATGCGTCCAGTTGCGAACAGTTGATGGGCCTGAAATAGGTATCTCAGAAAGAATATTTTTGTCTACTTCGACTGGCTCATCTGATGGTGTAAAATATTTACTACGTAGTTTGTGTTTGATTCTCAACAATGCAAAAACCAAAACGAATGGCTAAACACATCGTTGTTGGTGTGACGAATTGTAAAATCTTATAAAATCGCGATGAATTCTCAATCTGTCAATGTTGTTTGCCATAAAAAACTGTGAAAATATGTCAAATACGAAGTCGAGTAACTTCTACTAGATCTCTCGGTGCAAAAAATGTAATGCGCGCTTCATAGTTCTTCTCTCTTTCACAGGACATTCCAAGCTCCAACTTCAAAAAGATTATAATATTCAGTTCGTCACTCTAAGACGTATTGGCAATAATAGATCACACGATAAACCGTAAATTCAAAGAAAATAAGTACTCATACGACACTGTCTAGGAAAGTCACATCGTTTTGAGCCTTTCAACTCCGCAACTCCCAAAAGGTATCATTGACCATTAACTAGAAAACATACATCCTTAGAGGTGTTCATGCATAATCGTGCTGGAGAAATATGTTAACCAAATTGTGGAACGTACTTATCTATGAGAACATTTAGTCATCAGTAGGGTAAAACTAGTCATCACTAGAAACATGAACACATTTTCTAAAGAAAGAAAAATAGGTACATGGAATGTAAGAAGCATGTACGAACCAGGAAAAATTCATAACACCATTAAAGAAATAAAGCGTCTAAATATAAGTATCCTTGGAATAAGTGAAATGAGATGGCCGGGGTCTGGAAAAGTAACTGTAGATGACCACATTGTATACTATTCAGGAGAAGACAGCTCAAAACACAAAAATGGTGTAGCAATAATTGTGTCAAAGGAAACAGATGAAGCTGTAAAAAAAACGTCGTCCTATTCTCAGACAGGATACTGATGATACAAATACAATCAACAACAATCAATGTGAACATATTACAAGTATATGCACCCACACAAGACTATGAACAAGAAGAAATTGAAAAATTATATCATGATTTAGAAAAAGTATTAGCACCTACAAAGAAACACGATCTCAATATTATCATGGGAGATTTTAATGCAAAGATTGGTGAAGGTGAACAGGAAGATGTCATAGGGAAATATGGTCTGGGAATACGAAATGAAAGAGGAGATATGTTGGCATCTTTTTGCGTAGAAAAGCAATTAGTAATAATGAACACAATTTTCAAACTTCCAAAACGTCGTCTTTACACCTGGAAATCACCAGCAGATACACCTGAACGAGTTGTTCGTAACCAAATAGACTTCATATGTATAAATAAGAGATACAGAAATTCAGTATTAGCAGTAAAAACATATCCAGGGGCAGATGTACCAACAGATCACAATATTTTAGTAGGAAAAATAAGACTGAGATTAAAAAGAGTTGCAAGGACGAATAAGCAAACAGTTACTATTGATAGAGAAACGATGCTAAATGATACTGTAAAACAAGAAATAACTAGTATATTAGAACAAAAGATGAAGTTAACGTCAAGCAAAGAAGAAAGTACTGAGGAAAACTGGACGAGAATTAAAGACATCTTAAAGACTGTTCAAGAAATAAAATTGAGTGCGCTAAAAGCAAGAAAAAAACAAGGGTGGATGACAGAAGAAATACTGAGACTTATGGATCAAAGAAGAGAAGTCAGAAATAAAGATAAAAACGAATACAAGAGGATCCACGCAATAATCAGGCAGAACATAAGACACGCGAAAACACAATTTCATAGTAAAGAATGTAATGAAATTCAACAATATGAAAAGAAACACGATACATTCCATCTGCACAAGAAATTTAAAGAGGTCGCTGGAAACAAATGGAAGCAGGTATCCCAAAGTTTAGAATACAGAAACAGACACAGAATATTAGACGTCAATGAAAAGTTAAAAGAATGGGAAAACTACATTTCTGAATTATTTGAAGATGAGAGAGTAGAACACCATACACCGATTGCTATATCAGGTCCATTTATAACAGAAAGTGAGGTAAGACGTTCAATACAAACGGCAAAAAATGGAAAAACACTTGGCCCCGATGAAGTAAGTGCTGACATACTAAAGTTTTTGGGAGAAAATGGAATTAAAGCTCTGTGTAATCTCTTTAACAGAATTTATGACACTGGGATATTACCAACTGATTGGTTAAAGTCGATATTTGTCACAATACCTAAGAAACATCGTCCAAAGACATGCGGTGATTATCGGACAATAAGTCTGATGAGTCACGTTTTGAAAATCTTTCTGCGAGTAATACACAGCAGAATTTACACGCTGTTAGAGGACAGAATTAGCAATACTCAATTTGGGTTTAGGAGTGGCTTGGGTACAAGAGAAGCCTTGTTTAGTATACAGGTGCTAGTACAGAGATGCAGAGATATAAATCAAAATGTGTATATTTGTGCAATCGATTTTGAAAAACCTTTTGACAAAGTCCGACATAACAAAATGTTAGAAATATTGGAAACAGCTGAATTGGACGATAAAGATCTACGAATAATTACAAATCTATACTGGCATCAAGTGGCAAGAATAAAGGTTGAACAAGAACTGTCGGATGAAATAAATATAAAAAGAGGAGTGAGACAAGGCTGTATATTGTCGCCTTTACTTTTTAACTTATATTCGGAGGAAATATTTAAGGAAGCCGTAATGGAGACAACCGAAGGTATTATTGTGAATGGAGTAACCGTCAACAATATTAGATATGCCGACGATACCTTAGTCCTTGCCAATTGCGGAGAAGACCTTCAAAATCCAATGAACAAAATAAAACAGACTTGTGATCAGTATGGATTAAAACTCAACGTTAAGAAAACTAAATATATGATAGTTAGCAAACAAAATTATATACATGATGACGGTATAAAAGTCGAAGATGCCACACTGGACAGAGTAGAGAAACTCGTGTATCTCGGCAGTAATATCAATGAGAGCTAGGATCCAACCGCAGATATTAAAAATCGAATAGAACAAGCCCGAGCTGCCTTTGTAAAAATGAGAAACGTACTTTGCAGTCACGATCTTAGCATTGACCTTAGAGTTCGTATGATATCTTGCTACATCTTTCCTGTCCTGCTGTATGGAGTAGAAGTGTGGACCCTAACTGAGGCTATGCTTAAACGCTTGACAGCCTTTGAGATGTGGGTATACAGACGACTACTGAAAATAAGCTGGGTCGACAGAGTTAGAAATGAGGAGGTCCTTAGGCGGCTGAACCAAACAACACAACTGGTCAATAAATTAAAGAAACGCAAGCTGGAATACTTCGGTCATATTATGAGACAGCCTGAAAAATATGATCTTTTACATCTGATCATTCAGGGAAAGATCCAAGGTAATCGTGGTCCTGGTAGAAGAAGAAGATCATGGCTGAAAAATCTAAGGCAATGGTATGGAAAATCAACTACATCGTTATTTAGAGCTGCTGTCAACAAAGTCACGATAGCGAATATGGTAGCCAACATGATATCCAACGATCGATAACGGTCATGGAACTAGAAGAAGAAGAAGGGTAAAACTAACCTGTATCACGACGGTCTAATCCAGCTCAGAAATTGCATTAGCTGCCTATCAATTGTGCAGTTTCTGCACTGATTTCCAATGTCAACAAGATCTCTCAACTAATTTTCTCTACCCCTCTCTAGCTCATTATTTTATTTTACCATCTTTCTTGTGTTGGTCAAGTGGGAACAGCAGCATGTGAGGGGTGATATGTATGTTTATGGTCCCTTCAGTTTGCCTGATGAAATGCACAGTCTATATATGTCTATGGTTTAAATGGGAAATAGTGAAACTAAATTTGAGCACAGATTGGAACACTGTAAACCAGCTCTTGAAGAAAAAGGTTCAAAGGTTAGTAGAACAAAAACAGGGTATTTGGAATGTTCATTAAAATATGGAAAGACCAACGTTCAAACGCCACAATACAACATTGGTGATCTTACCAAAAAATAGACGACCAAGATGAGATGGGTAGACGACAAAGAAGAATAGCTGGAACAAATTGGAAGTATGTTGTTCAAGATAGAGATCGATGGGAGGAGTTGGGAGAGGCCTATTTCCAAAAATGAAAAGAAGATTCAAATATATAGCTACTACAAATAAAATAACTTTGGAGGGTGAAATGATTGTGAAAAGTAATAGGTAAAGTATCTAGGATTGATATTACTGAGTAATTAGGAAAGCGATGGAGATGACAGTAGAGTTAGTCATCATCATTAACTAGCCTCTAACTTCCACTGCTGAACCTTTCGCATGATTTTACACTTAGTCCAATTTTGCGCCATCTGAATCCAATTTTAAGTCATTCTTTTTATGTCATCTGTCCATCTCGTTGGGGGTCGAATTCTATTTCTGTTAGCTTGTATTCGGGGTCACCATTCCAAAATTCTTTTTGTCCACAGGTCATCAACTGATCTTGCTACATGATCTGCCAGTTCCACTTTAGTGTTGTTATCCTTTCAATAACGTCTGCTGCTCCTGATGTTTTGCGTATAGTAAGTAGCATTGGGTGGTCTATCACGTAGAGAAATCCCTAACATTATTCTCTCCATTGCCCTTTTCGCAACTTGTAGTTTACTCACTGTTGTTCTTGTGAGTTTTAGGGTTTCTAGGGTTAGAGTGAGCTGACTGAAATGGAAGTTGAATAGTTAAATGGATGAGTGGAGTGGAGTGAAGAAAGAAGAAAAATAACTATATTAGGGAATGCCTATTTCTGACACAATTGGACGCTAAAATGACAGGGTATAGATTGAAATAGTTAAAAAGTATGTTTATTGTCGAAATCATTATTACCGAATAAAAATAATTGCAAAGCTACAAATTTCAGGAAGGATAGGAGAAGAAGGATATAAAATTCCTGGTAGGAGATGCTTAGTAGAAGACATGTCTATATTAATGTATGTATATGTAAAGGTAATTGGGGGACTTATCACTACAGCTATTTCGGCTGATTGCCTTTCTCAAGTGATTCAATTGATAAAGGCAATCATCCGAAACATTGTAGTGATAAGAGTTTAAAATAAATTTTGTGGAAGTTTTTGAAAACAAAGTTTCCACTGTTTTAATGTTACATAAAATGATTTTCCATCAAGTAACGGTAGAATCCATCAAATATAATGATAATGACATCTTTGCCATGTGCTACTAGAAAATAAAATATAATCTCCTACTAAACGATGTCAAATATATACAATTATGGACAAATTAAAAGTTTTACTTAAAAAAAATAAATTCCTGTTAAATGGAAAAAATATACACTCTGAATTATTTCGCTTGTTATCCTTGAAAAAATTATCAGTGTTCCGGCAATGTGCTGTTTAAACGGTTAGTTACGTACCTGACACATTAATTAACAATGCAAAAAACTAGCAAAACAAAAGTTATTGACTTTAACAACAAAACACCAACAACTAATACTCTTTGTTCGAGTTTTTGCTGTAAATTTTTTACTAAAACATTCACTAAAACCACTACAAATTGCTACGCTCAACTAAACGTATACTTTTTACATAAAGAATCTTATCTGAAAGAACCTCTAATCTACTTATTTAATTTAGAAGATCAGATATATCGAACCAATTCCTGCTCACTGTTAAATAACTATAACAGCAGATACTAAACTTCGTTGGACGACACTTATGGCGTGTTTCTTACCTGGTCAAATGAACTAATTAACATACATAAGTAGTGAGTAATATTATCGATGGAGACAGTAACTAACAACACAAAATACACAATGAGCACGAAAAGCATGCTATCCTATTTATTTATTCCATTGTGATATCAGTGACGTGGGCGGGCTAGATTTGACTGGGGATTAAGCGTGCGTGAGCATTTTCGTCTTTTGTAAATATATGCCAAAAATAATTTATAAAATAAATATTATGATATATAAGGTGGTTTATAAAAGAACACATAAGATCTATTTGTTGATGAAATGTTATACCGTGATTCCTCGCGCGGTCATTTATTACATCGTTATTTCGCGTGTTAGATGTGATCGTAACATATGAATTTGTGTCTATTCTTACATAGAAATAAAATACAGTGTGGTATTGTTTGTTAATATATTAAATAAACATCAACTACGTACATTCTTAAAATAAACAAAACTTCGCATTTCGGTCATTAAAAGGAACCATTAATCCGTCATTGTTCGCGTGGTGAGCGTGGCGTTCAGTTGAAATTAGTTTCGCAGCGGTATAAAGGTTTTTAGAAAAGACCCGGCATTTGGACTTGATGTATTCTCTGTCTGCGGTATATAGGAATTATTTACTTTGCCGGCAACAAATCCGGCATTTTAAAAAACATTTAAAATTGTTTTAAATTTTAAATGCCGTCAAGTCTAAATGCTCCCCCTACCACATATAAATCTTATGCCCTGTCCCAAACTGAGTATATACGCTTACGACGTGGGTAACCGTGTGTAGTAGAGGTGTGCTTATTAGTTCTTTTAGACGAACTAGTTCAACAGAACTATTTCACAAAAATGAACTAGTTCAGTGAACTAGTTCGCAAAAGAACTGTTTGTAGGACCGACATCGAAATCCAACCCTAACAGAACTGGTTACCAGATGTCTCGTCTCAATCATCACACAAGCTCGGCGCTGGCCGCCCGTTTACTTCGGTTTTCAGTCAGTCTTTCACTAGTTCACTACCGTAAAGTAGTTCGGAACTATTTCTTTCGATCGTATGTTTAGGTTTAAATGGTTTAAATTATTATATGATTAGTTGGTTAATAGTATAAGTATGATTTATTTTTATATTTACGTATATTTAAACTCATAGGTATTTATAATTAGGTTATTTCTAAAAGAACCTTTACAAAAAAATCAGTGAATTTTCTAGGAACATTAAATAACACATTTTCATTCTCACTTTTACATAAAATTATATTTTATGTAAATGCCTCAATCATTTTAACCACAACTAAAATTTTTATTTCAAAATTACAATACAATACACAACACAGCATGGCAACATCCAAGCCAATACATGGACATAAGATCCAAACCATTATGACATTAAGATAAGACCTTACGGTATTGTCACATTCATAAGAATTATGAATATGTTATCTGAGGCTAATCGGCATTTTTTAAAAACTAGTTAGTCCTTCCATTCACAAAATAATAAATATATGTTCTAATTCATTCATTCATTATTTTCTTCTTTAGAAGTCGAGACATAATTTATAATGCAAATCGTTCGCAGTGAACTAGTTCTATGAAAATTAATGAACTAGTTCAATTAGTTCAGTTGAAAGAATCGTTTATTAGAACTATTTCGATGGTGAACTACACATCCCTAGTGTGTAGTTGTATTTGAGTGGTGTTAACTCGTCGTAAAGATCTATTGTCATCATCAACTACCCTCTAACGCCCACTGCTGAACATAGGCCTCTCGCATGCTTTTCCACTTAGTCCAATTTTGCGACATCTGAATCCAATTTGTAGTCACTCTTTTTATGTCATCTGTCCATCTCGTTGGGAGTCGACCTCTATTTCTGTAAGTTTGTATTCGGGGTCTCCATTCCAAAATTCTTTTTGTCCACCGGTCATCAACTGATCTTGCTACATGACCTGCCCAGTTCCACTTTAGTGTTTAGTAGCATTGGGTATTCTATCACGTAGGGAAATCCCTAACATTATTCTCTCTCTTATACTACCTGTAATTTTTATTACGCTCCTGATAATATCTTGGAAAAGATTATAAAATAACATGGGCTGTTCATTCACAGCGAAAAACTGAACACAGGGGTAAAACAAATACCGAAAAATGTGATTACAGCAGTTGAATGTTGGAAGTTATTTTTTTTTAATGAAATCGTGCAACATACGAATATATATTTAAAAACAATGCGCAACCAGTGTTCTTGTGATAGGGATATAGTAAAAACTAGTAGTGATCAGATTAGAGCACTTCTTTTTAAACAAAATATAAAGCGATATATAAAACGATAAAAGCGATTTTATATCCTCATTCGAGAATATAAAATCAAAAAACCAAAATATACATTCCAGAACAGTTTTCCCATAAGAAAAGTTTTCGAGGACACTGGAAAAGTACAAGGCTTGCTACTCAATTGGAAAATACTGTTGCGTTGACGGGATGCTTGAAGGTTTTTTGGGAAAATATAACTTTCGTCAATACCGAGTAAGCCGGAAAAATACCCATAAAATAGCCGGAATATTGTATACAGCGAAGTTGGAAATATATGCTGGAAAGCAGCCGCAAGGCCCCTGATATAACCATGATAGAACCAACTGTTAATAATGAACGTAATGTTCACAAAGGCTTGTTCGTAAACAAGCCTGGTAAGACTCTTGGCAAAAATAAACTAGAAAGTCCTCCACTTTTTTAGCTACAAAAGAAAGACAACTTAAGAGCAGCATTTTTGGTTATGGTAAAGACAGTTTCTTAGTATCACACGTCACCAAGAAAAACAAAAATGGTTTGATCTTATCTACGTTTCATAATGATGACTCAATTGATGAACAATCTGGTGAAAATTTTAAGTCCGAGTCCCAGTTGATAAATCGTGCAGCAATTACATTGCATTAACAATATTATTACTACAAACAAGAAGCCAAGCAGATCTTCCTGACACAAATAGCTTTAGCAGACACTAGAGAAACAGACAATCATCTTTTTTCTGTCCGCGTAGTAAAAATAAAAAATCACTTCTAGCTGTCACATCGTTCAAAATCTATTTGTGATGAACACATTATTATAGAATGTAAAATATGTCACAGCGCATGCAGTGAGATGTTGAGGATTGAGTAAAAGACAGTGAGTGAACATCTGATCCTTACTCTTGTAAAGAAGTATTCAATTTTCATCATGTCTGCAATATCCACTGCGCCCTCTGTAGTTATAAAATGCAATAACCGAAGGCTTATGTCATGTTTCTCCCAGAGTCAATATCGATTTCGTCGTTATCGTGGAATGTAGATAACATCGAAACATTTTTATGTCTTGGTATGTATGATGTAAGATGCATCTATTTGTGTATTTTCCATATTATACAAATATATCTGTTTCACGAATTTTTATAGAGATAGAAATAAATTAGGGATTTCCCGTTGTTGCCGTTGTTTTGAAACCGTGATTTTTATTTAAATTCGATTTCTTGCTTGGTTTGAAAGATTCATAGATCAGCATAAACAAAAAATGTTTAATTTCGTATATATAGTTGACTCGACATATCCTCTGAAGTTTAAATGGTTCTTTTTATATAAAAAATGGATGGTGTATAATACGGGTTCATTTATAGTATTTACTAGCTTTACTGCAGCTTTTTATAGAGGTTAATACTTTACAATTTATGCCAATAAAAAGTATAAAAAAATAACATCAGGAAAAGGAAATGATTATGTCTGTTACACAGTCCTTCGCAGAACTTATCAAAAACAAAATTAGTGACAGACTTAGTTTGAAGGAATACAATTCGCGTGATCAGTCATTTGGAGATCCTTTTTATAGAGTAAAAATGAAAAGGATTCACATGATTGGTTCTCTCTGTTATGACCTAAGCTTGCGAAATGTGGTCTGTTAAATGTTAGAAAAATAGAAAGGTATATGCTTATAATACGCTGATGATAATGCTGAGGAACATGAAAGCAAACCCGTGGATTAGCAATTAAAAGAGTACAAGATGTAGGAAATCACATATCTAACTTAAAATGGACTCGTGTATGACACTTAACCAGAAACGAGAACGAAGGGTGGAACAAAGACTTTATTATCTGTGGTCCGAAAACAGCCAAAAGAAACAGGAAGACGAAGACCAAGATTGGGAGGTTACATTAGCAAGTTGGCTAAATACATTGGATGGCAAGAACGATAGCGCGACAATTAGAAAAACCTTGAGATGCGGGGAAATGCTGATACATAAAATAAGAAAATATTTCTACTTTTTTAATATTTTTGCAGTCATATTTTGATGGTTACCGTTTAACTCTAAACAGAACTCTACTACTATTGCGTAATATTGTGAAAAAACTATATATAATTACCAGATTATAAATAAACACAAATCATATAAATTTACACAATATTTTAATATGATATACAGACATTATCATACTACAAAATCAATTGCAGCACTACATATTTATCGTACTTAATATTTGACAGAATAATATGGTCTATCGACCAATTAAAATTATAGTAACATAAATACATTATCCCTTGAACAAAAAATGTTTAGTACCTCTCTGTTCCATTTAAACTGAACTCTATACAACTCGGTAGCGTGCATTAATCGCAGTAGAGTGTAGACCTTTCATCACGTACCTTATTAACAACTGTCATGACAGATACATAAAATTGTCGAGTTTATTGATATGTTTATAAAACGTCAAAACTATAAATATGATTAAATAATTATTACACAAAAGACATACCCAACTGCATACCTTGTTGATTTCTTGTATAACTTTACTGTGATTTGCTGCAGGTCCAAATTCCCTGATTGTACGTATTAAGTTCCGCGTTATGTCTACTAAAACGTACTAATTGGATTCGCAACATATTTTTTTATTATCTTAGCACGTTGTCATATTTCATCATTCCACGAGTAATTCGATATTAACTGTAAGTCATTTTTTTCGTCATAGTCAACCCTTGAAATTTTTAATTATAATTTTGTTTTGTATAATTTTTGCTTTTACATCTTCTGAATGGTTAAAATACACTGGAGTGCAAAATTAACCGGATTTTTCCTAAAAACTGGCGTTTAAAAAAATTCAAGCCGTTCCGAATTTAACAATAAACAAAATTGAAAAGTAAAATTGTATACAAATCAAGAACTTAACAACAAAAAACGAATAAAAATTTCTAAATCTGCCCAGAAACCAAAATTCATTTTTTTAAATTTAAAATTTTCTTAATGAAAAACGATATTTTGTAAGGTGTATTTCCTCCACGAGTCTAATTACGACTCTAATTGGATCAGGCATACTTCGGATTTAGGCAGCAAATTCTTCCTGAGGGATTTTTTTTTGAACCTATTCTCTATCCTTCCATTGTTGGATATAGGTCTCCCCCAGTTCTCTCCATCTTTCCCTATCTTGAGCTGTTCTCTGCCATGTGGGACCTCTTTGTTTCCTGATGTCATCTTTCCACCTCATCTGTGGTCTGCCTCTTGATCTCTTTGCATTGTATGGACGCCACTTTCCGATGGCATTGTTCCATCGTCCGTCTTGGAGACGTTCATTGTGTCCAGCCCATTTCCATTTCAGTTTTGCTGCTTTTTCTATCGCGTCTACTGTCTTTGTTCTGGTTCTGATCCACTGGTTACGTTTTCTATCTCTAAGTGATACACCCAACATTTGTCTCTCCATCGCTCTTTGTGCCTTCCTTATCCTATCCAAATTGGCCTGTGTAAATTTCCATGTCTGTGCTCCGTAGGTGAGCACCGGTATTATGCAGGAGTTATATACCTTACTTCGTAAGTATAGAGGGATTGTTTGATTTTTTAGAACGTAAGAAAGTTTGCCGAACGCTGCCCATCCCATTCTTACTCGTCTCGATATTTCGGCTGTTTGATTTTCTCTGTTAGCTCTGATTGCTTGTCCTAGATAGATATACTCATTTACCTGTTCTATTTTTTCTGTTTTTATTTTTATTGCCTCTTGGTCTTCCGTGTTTGTCATTACTTTTGTTTTGTTGAAGTTAATTTTTAGGCCTTTTGCAGTGATTTTTTATGAAGCTCATTCAGCATTAATTCCAGTTCTTGTCGTTGCGAGAAGATCAGAAGTATATCATCCGCATATCTAAGGTGATTTAGGTATTTTCCGTTAATACATATTCCTCTGTTTTCCCAATCTGTTGATTTTATTTGTGATCTGTTATTAATTTGTCGTCCAGAATTACGGTCATGGTTTCGTTTTGGTAAATATCATGTATGAACTGTCGGTATCTTGAATCTATTCTACTATTGACCAGAGCTTCTTCAACCGCCCAGTGTTCAATACTGTCGAAAGCCTTTTCATAATCTACGAATGCTAAGTACAGCGGAAGGTTGTATTCATTGGTTTTCTCAATTAAGATTTTAAGCGCATGTAGATGGTCGATTGTGCTGTATCCTTTCCTGAATCCGGCCTGTTCTACTGGTTGGTAGTTATCAAGTTTATAGGTTAGTCGGTTGTTTATTATTCTTGTGAAGGTTTTATATAGTTGTGACAAAAGGGAAATAGGACGGTAGTTGTTTAGGTCTGTTCGGTCTCCTTTCTTATGTATTAAGATTGTGTTGGCATTTCTCCATTGTTTAGGTATTTTACCTTCAAACAGACATTTGTTGAACAGTATTTTTAGCATTTTTGTTATCGTGTCTCCTCCTTCTTTTAGCAGTTCCGCCAGTATTTTGTCCCCACCGGCCGCTTTATTTCTTTTCATGTCGTTTATGGATTTTTCGATTTCATCTTCAGTTATTTCTGGTAATACCTCTGAGCCAACATTTTGTATTTTCCTCGAGAGATTCTGTTTCGATGATAGTGGTGGGTCATTTTTAGAACTGTATAGGTCTGTGTAATATCTTTCTGTGATTTTTACTATTTCTCCTAGATCTCTTCCTTCATTGTTCTCAGCTTTAAGCATGATTAGTTTACTTTACTTTAAGCAGGATGGATTTACTCCCATTTATATCCCATGTGTGCTCTATTGAATTTAAGTCTAGACTTCTTGGGGTCATGGTAAGAAAGGACTCCCAATTTAATTCCGTGTTATTCTTGTAATGTCCGGACTAGCTTGCATCAGACAAAAGTTTCCTCCAACAAATGGGGCACATAGCACTATGATCTTCCAAACATTGTTCAATATACTTTTCAGCACTTAAATTAACCCGTCTAATTGTAACAAGTTCTCTATGAGCCTCTAGGGAAATGCCTGCCCTCACCATTATACCACCTCCACCAAATGAAATACTTGGAGTAAAACAAGAATGATGATAACGTTCACTAGCTCTTCTCTAAATCGTAGGCCACTAATTGGATGAGTACCTGGTAACTCTTGATTCATTCAAAATTGTATAAGAACAGCTTATTATGAAAAGACAAAATGTTATATTTGTATAATTAGAAGGATAACACCTATGCCTGGTTAATTGATCTTTACCAAAGCCATCTAATTAAGAAAAAAAAACACCTATGTCGGGAATATCTTTGCTACTTAATGCTATTATAGATTGACAGAGAATATAAAGATATCTAATGAGACGAAAAATAAAATTCTGGAATACCATTGTATATAATATTGATAAATATTATCAGCTCATTTGATGGACGTAAGTAAATAAATAGTTTCTCAGTTCAACTAGCAAATCAGGCATATCCATTAAAGCCGGAGATATACGTGCCTGTTACTGGCACAATGGCATACCAGTACCTAGCAAGCTTCAGCTACTGTCCCCAAACTGGCAAGTGTGTACATTAACTGGCGTGCTAGTTTCTGGTGACAATGCTTACACAAAAATTCAAGACGAAATGGGTGAAGGTATTACTATAAAGGAGATAAACGCCAAAATAAATAATTGCTTCAAGATTTTCTCGCCTACCAATCCAATTTCTCACCCAAATGTTTCTCTTTTTTTGAGTTTCGCTCCGGATTCATTATTAAATTTCTAACAATATCTGTGGTTATCAGCAATATTTGTATGTTGGATTCATTTCGAATACTTTCCATGGATCCCCTTTTTTTGTTGGAAACTCAACTTTGCAAACTTTTAATTACAAAATAAGTACTTTACTTTCAGACGAAAACAAGTTTTTCGCCTTACCAGTATAGGCAAGCGAGCTACTGGCATGCCAATTACTAGCAAATGTGTTTTGAGCTTGCCAGTTACTGACCTATGCCAGCAACTGGCATGCCAGCTACTTTCCCAATTTATTGGCATGCGTGTAACCGGCTTTATCAAGAAATGATAGCTGTACTTGAGTGCTAGACGCAAAAATTCCATTTGCAATGCTATACCTAAAGATAAAATTAAAAAACATAGAATGTAAACATTCCTGACAATGTAGATATTTTACGGGAGATTAATACTTTTTTGGCAATGTTTATTGTATTTATATTATGTATTTATGCAAGTACTTTAGTATTATATGTTTACAAGTAGCTTGTAAAAAATATTAATTTTGCTGACAGTTATAATTTTTTCTAGAAAAAGAGCTGTTAATCAATATAAAAACAGCTAAAATATAATACCTCAATCACATCATGAGGAAAAGCGAAATATATAAATTGCTGCAACTAATTTTACAAGAAAAAGTGGAAGGAAAACGTTAACCAAGAAGGCGAAGGATTTCCTGCCTGAAGAATCTACGTACATGGTTAAAGACAACCACAAATCTTTTCTTAGCAGCAATGTGCAAAGTACATATTGCTATGATGGTCGTCGACATCCGAAACGGACAGGCGAACTTTGCGAGAAATGAACATGAAATAATGCTATTTCGATATTCGTTTAGTTGTCAATTTTTCACAAATTAAAAAAAAAGTATATAGTTTATAGAAATAACAGCATTGATTTATTGAAGTAAATCTTTATAGGCTATTCTACGAATATACGACTGTTTTGGTTTACTGCGACAACGAATATTTTACTGTGCAAGTAGAAGTATGAAGGTCAATTGGTCTAATCATTATTCCAATAAAAAGGGTGTACTAGTATGACATCTAAACTAAAATTATTTCAGTTAAAATCTACAAATAAATACAATGATGTCTATGAAGCCAAATGTGTTCATCAGACATTTGGGTAAGCTTTCCGTAAAATGTAAACACCAAAGAGGCGTGCCGGGTTTCTTTGATATCACATTTTATTACTTTATTAGGTGTTATAACTGTAATAAAAAGAAATATACTATTTTTAATATAAATGAAAAGAAACTGGCAGAACGATGGTTCACAAACCAGAAAAATAATTCAAAAACCAACTTGTTTACAATGAAATAATTGAAATGAAAAAATAAACTCCATGATAGTAATTATATACTTCAAAATCTGAATTACAACTGTTTTATAAACTATTAACTTTATATTTATATCATGACTTCATATTTACATCTAAGGTTTATATCTGTCGTAACAGTATTTTAAAAATGGGGAGAATTTACTATTGTACAATTCAGTACATTGGACCAATTGAATCGACACCTTAAAGCGAATTTAAAACAGTCGTATATTCGTGGAATGGAGTATACCAGCAAAACAATTCCGTTAGTTTTTAATAAATAAACTTTTTTGGTTAATAAGGTTTAAAAGAGACTTTAAAAAATAGTGTATTGTCTTCATTACTTGCCTATTTACTTACTTATTACAGGTTTATATATATTATTTGTTTTGTTTCAGGTAAGTGACGACTTCGAGTACAGGAGAAATAAGGTATTAAATATAATAATATACTATATTTCACGAATTTTGCGACTGTTTTGGATTATCGCTAGATACTTGGCAGCCAATGGTTCATTGTACTGTATAGCATAAGTATGAAAGTGAATTACTCTAGTAATAAAAACATATAACAATTTAATTAAAAAAATCGTATGTAAAAATGTTCAAAAAGGAATATTTAATATTAGATCTACTATTAGATCATCATCGTGAGAGAATCCTACAGATTCTGCACTTCTTCCTCTTAAATTAATACAAAAGAAGTAAAATTTTGACTGTTCCTAACTGTTGACTGAATTCCTGAAAATTATACACTCTAGAGTACACAGAAAACTGGAAATGGACATCAATAATACCCAGTTTGGATTCCGAAATGGACTCTGAACAAGAGAGGCGTTGTTTGCACTGAACGTTATGTATCAAAGATGTCTTGACATAAATCAAGATGTATTCATGTGTTTCATAGATTACAACAAGGACTTTGATAAAGTGTGGCATGATCACCTAATCAGACTCTTGACAGAAAATAATTTAGATAAACGAGACATCCGACTAATAGCAAATATGTACTACAATCAGAGAGCAGTAGTGAGAATAGAGAATAATACCACTGAAGAAATTGAAATAAAGCGAGGTGTGAGACAAGGGTGTATACTGTCACCAACCCTGTTTAATCTCTATTCCGAAGACGTAATGAATAGAACACTCTCTGAGCAATCCGTAGGTATTAAAATAAATGGTGTTAGATTAAACAATGTGAGAATTGCCGACGACACCGTTCTGATCGCAGAAACACTTGAAGAGCTACAGACATTGGTGAATAAGATAGCAGACCGCAGCGAAGAATATGGACTATCTTTGAACATAAAGAAAACTAAATTTATGGTAATATCGAAATCAACACAAAATGCCTAACATTTATATTTACACAATGAAATTATCGATCGAGTTAGCAAATACAAATATTTAGGCACTGTTATAAATGAAGATAACGATAGCTCAGCAGAAATCAAAATAACAAGAGAAAAAGCCAGATCCATATTCACTAAAATGAAGAGAGTGTTCCATGGAAGAGATTTGTGCCTTGAAATGAAACTTCGCCTGATGAGATGTTACGTACTTTCTGTGCTGTTCTACGGAATGCAGTCATGGACGATGAAAAAGATTGATATCAAAAAATTAGAGGCATTTGAACTGTGGATGTATCGCAGAATCCTGAGAATATCATGGGCCGAGAGGGTCACAAATGTCGAGGTCTTGAGAAGAATGAATAAAGAAAATGAAGTCATATTTACGATCAAAAAACGAAAACTGCAATAGTTGGGACACATTACAAGAGGCGAAAGATATGAACTGCTTCGAATAATTATGCAAGGGAAAATAGCAGGAAAAAGGTCCATAGGAAGAAGACGAAACTCCTGGCTAAAGAATCTACGGGAATGGTATAGCTGTAGCAACAACGAATTGTTTCGGTCAGCAGTTTCGAAAATACGTATAGCCCTGATGATCGCCAACCTTCGGAACGAAGATGGCACTTGAAGAAGAAGAGAAAAACTAGACAAAAATATAAGCAAAGCCACCTAATGTATAGGTGTAAAAACATTAACCCATTATCTGTGAACGTCCTATTTGTGGGACACGTTTTCAATTTTTATTATTTTAATAACTCTAGATTGCTTATTGAAAATAACTATTAGAATAATGTGAACATATCTTTCCCTGTATGAATTTTTTTTTAAAATTCCAGCCATTTGTAAAACAGGCTTTGCTAACTTCAGGTTAAAACTCATAACCTACGTTAAGTTTCTTGTGATATATGCTATCCTAGTATTCAAAATACTTCTAAATAAAAAACCTTTCATTAAAACGTGTTTTATAAACTTGGTTCTACGTGTTCATCAAGAAACATAATATTCCATATTTTGGCTAACTATTTTTCATTTATAATGCAGAGTCCTCTTTTTGGAACATTGTCATAATAAATAGTAAAAATATTTTTTTAGAAATGGGTTCAAAACAGATTTGAACAATTTTTGAATTTACTGCTATTGTAAAGAAGACACTAACGATGTGAATATTACAATTATACCACCCAACAGTGATGAATTGGTGAATTTGGAAGATATAAATAAAAACGATTTGAAGGAAAATGAGAAGAATAAGTGACGCGACTTTGCCGGAAATTTCGAGTCATTGACTCCTCATACTAGCGAAAATGAAAGAGGAAATGAAAATTCAGAAGCAGGAACATAAAAAAGAAACATTACTCTACAAAAAAATAAAACAGGATACCAATAATTAATTTCAATCTAAAAAAATTAGAGAGGAAAACATACTCTGGGAAAGATATCGCCTACTATATCAAATGGATACCTTTATAATTTTGATCCTTATAGTGGTAAATCAGAAAATGAAGAAGATCCCCTAGGTTTCATAGTGAAAAATTTGATAAAAGTAATTGAACTGGACACTATTGAGGTCATTAAGTTTTCTTCGACAATTTTTTTACTGGACACGAACTTCTAAAAGACCTAAAATCTCTAAAATTAAAAACAATGGCAACTATACGAGAAATCAGAACCAAGCAAAGGATGTTTTGAAAAATAATTTGATAAGAACAACAAATTTCTTATGATACGATGGAAGGACAAAAATCGGTAACGGTAGCATCAAAGTATAGCGATGTATTACCGCTAACCAATACCACAAGATTTTCACGAAGAAAAAAAAACAAAAAATTACCGTTCCAATGCCTCATTTGATTGGTTAATTAAATAAAAATATGGGTGGCGTGGACTTGTTAAACAAAACTAGGAACCGTTCAAACAATGGTGCTGGCCATTGATTACCCTATTTTTTGATATTGCAGTCGTCAATACATGGAGACTGTACGAAGTAGCCCATCTTAATGAGGATATTTCACTGCTTGCTATAAGACGGAAAATAGTTCTATGTTAATTATCAGGTATGAAATAAAACCCTAATCGCGTACTCAAAAATCAGAAGTTGTCGGGAGAAGGATAAATTTGGAAGTACGCCATCATCGTGTAAAACTAATACATAGATAGATTCGAAGATGTGAGTCTTGTTGAAAGAAGACAATGAGAGTATGCTCAAGATGATGTAATGTTCGTTTGCACGATAAATGTATCCTTCAATTCCAGACCCCATAAATATGCAGTATAATAAGCAGCATTGTGTTCGGATTGAAAAATTTGAAGTGAGTGTCGTGAGAAGTCTTATTTTTCATTAGAAGATGTTTTTGCCATCTCAATATCGTAAGTCTAATTTTTTTTATTTCTTTTTAATGATTTTATGAACCCAATGAAGAAAAAAAAAACAACAAAACAAACAAAACAAACAAACAAACAAAAAAAAACAAAAACAATCAATTTCGTAGATAGAATTTTAGATGGCTTAGGAAAAGGAGAATATATATGAAATGAGGCTGAAATCTATAATAGATTATAGCATTGTAAGACAGAAAACTACAATTAAAATGCAAGATGTCCGAGTAGCCAGAGGCCCATCAAGTGGCACTGATCATCATCTGCTAAAAGTTAAAACGGTACCCCAAACAGATACGAAAAAGAAAAAGAGCACATCGAGTCAAATAAGTTAATAAAACAAGTACGGTGCAACCTAGACAGTTTAAACCATAAGAGTGTAAAGCTACTGTATAAAAAACGATTAGACCAAAAATTAGAAATGGGTAGTTTTGAAAATACCGAAGAACACTACGAACACATCAAAAGGTCGATTCATTTAGCAGCAGAGGAAGCACTGGGAAAATGTGACGAAAATCATAAAGGAATAAAACCGTACTGGTGGAATGAAGAAATAGAGGATATTAAAAATAAACGTCGGAAATACCAAACATTTTTAACAACAAAAACAAAAAACGATAAAACAATTTACAAAGAAGCACAAGCCAAAGTAAGAAAAAAGATAACTCAAAAAAAATGAATCATGGGAACAGAACTGGAAAAAAGATAAACACCTACATAGGAGGTAGAAGAAGCACAGAGAGTTGGAGATTGATTAAAAGTATGAGAAATAATAAGAAAAAAGGCGTTGTATCACCAATAACAACAGAAAAATGGGAAGAATATTTCAAAAAATTACTAACAGAACAAAAACCAGCATTTGCTAACATGGAAGACAGCACGATAGGTATATGTATAAATTCATCACCATTACAAATCAGTAAATCAGAGATGAAAGAAATAACCAAATCCCTGAAAATGTAAAATCCTCTGGTCCCGGTGACATCCCTGCAGAATTAGTGAAAGCCGGTACAGACAAACTTCGGGAACATTTAAGAAAACTCTTCCAAGACTGCTTTAATGGGGCCGAATTACCAAAGGAATGGAAATTATCGATCATGTCAACTATCCACAAAAAGGGCAGCAAGGATCAGTGTGAAAATTACAGAGGAATTGCGGTAAACAGCACAATAAGTAGGATGTATGGGAAACTTATTAAAAACAAAATGGAAAATGACTATAGAGATTACGAAGCAGAGGAGCAAGCTGGTTTTAGAGCTGGGCGATCCACAGTAGACCACCTTTACTCTATTACGCAAGTTATTGAGAAACAAACAGCCTTCAATAAAGAAGTTCACCTGGTGTACGTAGACTTATAAAAAGCATATGACAGTGTACCCCTAAGTAAACTATGGTCAACCCTACAGCAAACCAACATTAAGCATGGTCTTATCAAAGCAGTCCAAAGTCTGTATAATGGAACGACTGCAAAAATTAAAACTGGATCAAGGATATCTAAAGGGTTTAAGGTCACGAAAGGACTAAAGCAGGGTTGCTGTATTTCGCCTGCCCTTTTCAAAATTTAAACCCTGGAACAAACACTCAAGCTATGGAAAAGAAAATGTAATGGCATGGGAATCCCTCTCAATGACGAGACTACATTGTACACCTTATGTTTCGCTGATGACCAAATACTGATTGCCCAGGATCATGACGACTTGAGTTACATGACTCGGAAGCTAATAGAAGAATATAACAAATGGGGTCTCGAAGTCAACATTAAGAAAACTGAAGCCATGTGTATTGGAGGGACAAAACAGTCCATTATATTAGACGATGGGGTAGAAATTAGAAACTGTGATGAATACAAGTACTTGGGTATGAAGATAACTCAAGATGGAACACTCGATGCTGCTATAAAAGACAGAAACATACAGGGTAGAAAAGCCATATCCATGATGAACGGCATTCTGTGGGACCAAACAATATCTAAAGCGAACAAACAACTCATATACAACACCATACTTAAAAGTGTAATCACATATGGCAGTGAAGTTTGGCCAATGAAACAAAGAACAGAGAAACTGTTACTAGCAACAGAAATGGACTTATGGAGAAGAGCAGCAGGCAAATCAAGAAGAGATCAGATACCAAATGAGAGAATACGAGAAATGATGGGAGTCAAGAATACAATAGTTGATGACATAAAAACAAAACAGTTAATATGGTACGGCCATGTACAGAGAATGTCAGATGACAGGATTCCAAAACAGATTTTGACGTGGACACCCCAAGGGAGAAGAAAAAGAGGAAGACCGAGAAGAAGCTGGAGAGAGGGAATTGAAACAGAACTAGAGGAAAGAGAAATCCCTCCAGGCCTATGGTTGAATAGAGAAGAATGGTAGTTAGGAGTCGGAAGGCGTCGGAGAACGCTGTAAACCGATAGTAGTAGTAGTGGTAGTAGGAAAAGGAGAAGAATCTACGACAATTGGAAAACATTTTAATTTAGGCGAATCAACTGTAAGAGAAATAAATAAGAAAATGTTATAAGAAAATCTATAATTACTGGTACAAAATTAAGCGCCAAATTTTCATCTTACTCAAGAAATGTATTATTAGAAAGAACATAAAGAACCATCTTTCTGTAAGTGGTTATTTAATCCAGGGAAAAGCTCTTCAGTTTTATGAGTTAATGAATCAGTCAGGGCCATCAACTTCCACTTCCCTAGCTGGTAAAAAGTTTTCAGCTAGCAAAGAATAGCTAATTGGGATTGTAAAAAGAAATGCAGATAAAGCTACAGCTAATCAAGTATTTAAAGCTGATCAATCGGGACTGTATTGGAAAAAAATGCCTAACTAGAAAAAACTGCAAGTGGATATAAAGCAAGAAAAGATCTAGTAACATTATTTTACATACTTTGTAGCAATAGATCAGGAGATAGGATGTTGAAACCGCTCTTAATAAATAAATCTCTCAGACCACATGCTTTGAAAGGCAAATATTTACTTTACAAGTAAAACAACAAAAAAAGAAGATGGTAGAAAATTGATAGAAAAACATTATCATTCAAACTGGAAGAGTATTGAAGAATTAAGTTACTTTAAACACGTTCCAGAACGAGAGAACTTAGGAAAACATCCACCTGCAGACGAAGTTCATAAATAATTAGTTTACTTTCAACAACAATACCAGTAAAATAAACAGGTTCCCCTGTTTTCCTGTTTATCGACACAATATGAACAAATATAAATAATTACAAAAACGAATCGAAATATGACCAGTTTTTTTAAGATTTTGTATGAATTTCTTTCAGATATTCGAAATAATTTATCATACAGCCTATTTATTTTAATTTCTGGAAACTTTTTTGTTTTTGTCTTGGTTTTATATAAAACGAGACCTTATTGTATAATAAAATATATTGTTAACAATAATAATTATAATTAAAATAGTTGCAACTGACTAGAAGTAATATCTTTCTACTGTTAAATTATTATTTTTGTGTATTTTTTAAAAGCGGCAGTTAATGGGTTACTGTTATATTTTAATTCTTAAATTAAACCTAAAATTGTTAATTCAAGGCAATTTCTTGCTTCCAGGACTCACTGATAATAGTCTGATAGGAAGAAAAACGATTTAATGAATTGTAAATATTTATTTTTGACGAATATGACTTCTACTAACTGCAAGGCAATATTATAAATAAGAATCCAATATACTAAAAAATGAGAAGGACTGTAATAGGAATTTTTAGTATCAATAAAAAGATGATGAACATTGAATATCATTTCTATCTTTCTCTAAAGTAGATTTAGCAAATCGCGGTATAAATGACTACATATATTTGAAATTACAAAGCTCATCTCGTATTTAACTTACTTTTTATATATTTGCATCAAATACACCTAAAAATAAATGTGCTTAAGCTTTTACTGGCATGCAAACACTACAGTTCCATTCGAAAATTAAGTTTCCACTAAGAAATACATACTTCTTTTGTACAACAGGATGCGTCGCGCACGAAACACGACCTACCAAAAAGACCTTCGAAGGATCTCTGCCGAAGGAATATTCATCGTATTCGATTTGTCGTGTCGCACTCTAAACATGCGCGCTTTTCACTTTTCCAGCTGAAGCTCTACAATGCCGAACGATTCAAGTGAAAACTGTCCGAAAATTTCGACGCTGGTTTTCCGATCGACGGGAAATACTCCTACAGTGACGAGTGTTGGTCAAATGTAGGAAAGAAAAATATTGTCTTAGAATCCAGAGGCATGGTCAGAAACATTTTTTAAGGTGGTGATTTATACTAGTTATTTAAGAAACTTATTAATTATAAATCGCTTCAAAAACGTTCTTGTGAGTCGTTATATAAATTTTTTATTACTCTATGTTCCAATATTCAAATTTTTAAAACACAATTTTTAAATTTTACAAAATATTTCTAAGAATTTATTTGTATATTTCGACCTAAAACCAGTCGAAACGTCGAGTATTTTTTACTATAGTTTATTTTTATGAACGAGAGAGTAATTATCATAATTTTAACTGGTACCTCCAGAGATTGTTATGTTCTAGATAATGGATTGTATTGAAGGACTTTTTTCCATTCATTTTATTAATCATTTGCCAAACTTCGGAAATAGGAGTAGATGAATTTAAGGACGAGACATCCGCTTTCCATGCTTCTTTTCTGCTTTTCTTCAATATATATCTACAGTAGGCTGTCTTTTGCTTAAATTCGAGTTGGTTTTGGAGTGTGGGGAATTTTTTAAATTTGTAAAAAGTTCT
Source organism: Diabrotica balteata (assembly GCA_918026665.1). Classification (NCBI taxonomy): domain Eukaryota; kingdom Metazoa; phylum Arthropoda; class Insecta; order Coleoptera; family Chrysomelidae; genus Diabrotica; species Diabrotica balteata. The sequence goes on from OU898284.1 coordinate 105,986,696, forward strand.
TTTTGACTCTCTGATTGCCACATTACATTCCTGGTTCCACCAAGGGACTGGAGGATGTTTTTTTGGGAAATTTATAAAGCCTACGGACAATTTTACAGCTGTTGTTATAAGCTGAATAAAACTGGAAACAATATAATTAATATTTGAACGGTCATCACTAGGAGGAGTTAGCTCTGATATGGATCGAGATATTAAAGAAGAATATAAAGACCAGTCGGCATTCTTTAGATGCCATTTATTAGACGGAGTGGAAGAGGGAGCTGTATTCTTATTCGTTATTATAATTTATTTTTATGAACGAGAGAGTAATTAGCATAATTTTAACTGGTACCTTCGACCACTCCATGGGCGTGCTCAAGATTAATTGAAAAATTACTTTGAATAATTGTAAAAAATAAATGAATTATTTCAGTGTTATAAAGTGTTATGTGTATGTAAACAAAAGTGACCTCTTTTATCACACACTATATTAGAACTGACTGGCCTACATTAAAAAGGGCTTTAAAAAATTCACATTTTTTTTTAATTTTTAAAAATTACAAAAGAGAAAAAGAGTTTTTAAAACCGTCTAAGGTATGTTAAATAGATGAATAAAAATATTAATATAAAACTTACAGCTACTTGCTACAAATCCAAATCAGATTCAGAAGATGAACTTTCAGAACCAAGATTTATAATAACTGGCTCGATCATTTTATCAGTAATATTGTCCAGCTTCCACATTTTTTCCTCTTCTTTAATAGTGTGATTTACTGCCTTTTCTCAGTTTTCAGGTTTTACATTATTTACGGCCTCCAAAAATAACTGTTTAACATCATGAATTTTAAAAGTGGTATTTTTTCTTGAAACTTCTCGTTATCTGTGCCCATACCAGTTCAATCGGGTTTAATTCACAATGATATGGTGGGGATCTAAGTACTGTCATTCCACGATTTTTGGCAATTTCATCAATTTCGTATTTTTTAAATTTTTCTTTATGAAGGGCACACAACGAATAAAGTTCCTTTCTTATACATCCGGGATGGTACGTAATATTTTTTGAACTCAGCCAATTCTGCAAGTCTTTTTTTAACCACTTGGTTGTGGGCAGTCCTTCTATAAGTCTGAAGTGATAACTTACATTATCCATTACTATTACACAGTTCTTAGGAAGAAGATCTATCATTTGTTCGAACCATTCTTGAAAGACATCAGCGTTCATGTCTTCATGGTAGTCACCGGTACGAGTTGATTCAAAAGTTAATAAACCACCTTCAACAAAACCGTCTGAACTGCCAATGTGTACTATTATCAGCCTGCGTCCCTTTCCTGATGGTGGGTTTAAACCAGTAGATAAGTTATTTACAAAAGCGTGCCTTTGACTTGTAACAGTTTCATCCTGTCAAAATTTATTTGGTGTATGACCCTCGTTGATCCATGTTTCATCAAGATAAAATATTTTTCTTTTTTGGTTTCTCATTTCCTTTATGGTTCTTAGAAAATGTCTTCTCCATATGACAATATCGCTTCTTTCTAATAAAATAGACTTTCTGGGATTCTTTTTCCAGCGGAAGCCTATTTCTTTTAAAAGTTTCCATAACGTACTTCGACTCATTTCTGGGTAATCCTTATCATCTCGAAGTGAGACAAGAACTTTATCCAATGTTGGAAATTCTTGTCTAAAAAAGAATTCATGCACTTTCCGTCGAAGTCCTTCTTTAAAATGATATTCTATTTGAAATTTTGGTTTCCCTGGAGCATTACGTGGCATTTGAAAACTACCACATTTCTCTTCTTTAATAACTCTGTAAATCGTAGATTTCCCAACACCAAGTGTACTGCTAACTAACTCAACGGTCTTATCAACACTTTCACATAAACGTTTGTCTGTAAATGATTTAAAACAATTAAATATTAATGTTTTTTCATTAACTGTTTAAGGACCAATTTTTCGGCGTTTACACGGGACTTCCAAATTTTCCATAACACTAGTATACACAATAAACTGCACCTTGCAACTGAAGTACCTACTTTTAGCGAACTGTTAAGAATTTTGAATACGCCACTTGGACCTTCCTACAAAATGGAAAAACCCACTATCACATTTTCTGTGGAATAAGTTTAGAAGGTAATTATCTAGTCAATTACTGTCGTAGATTCCTGGGATTAAAGAATTAAATGTTTGATTGTTGAAACCCTTACTTCGTGGAATGCACTCATTTCAGATAAAAAGAAACGTTTTATTTTATCTAAAGAATTAAACTTTATTTTGCAAATAGGTAGGTACTTATTAAACTTTTATTGGTTATATATAACCAATAAAATAAACATCTTACATTTCTTGCAAACTCATTAGTACCTGTTAACCTCCATCACTCCGACACTGGCAACCTTATTTAGGGATTAGTAACCCTCACAACTATTGTATTCTATCCTGCTCCAACCTTTATACCTGGTGGTCATACTCAATTTAAAATTGTTTTCCTATATACTTCTGTAAACTTGTTGACAAATATCTGTTTTTCATTGAGTCACCCGTATCAACAGTTTAGGGATTTGCATACATAATTTATTGTTTTATTACTCTCTCATACATAAAAATACACTATAGGTTCTGGTTTATTTCCAATAAACTTTAAAAACTGATATGCTACAAAAGAAACAAAATAATATTGGTTGTATGTATGTATGTAACAGGCTTTTTATGCCCATTGCTGAATGAATAATTTCCATCGTTTTCTGTTCTTAACTATCAGCTTCCAATCTCTGATTCCCATCTCTCCTGACAGCTTCCATCACTACATCTCACCATTTCTTTCTTGGTCGTCTTCTCTTTTTTTGCCCTCAGGTACTCTTCAAACAATATTCTTGACGACTAGTCTATTACCTTGCATTCTTTCTATATGTCCGAGCCATTCTAGTCTACGTTATTTCACCACTGTTATTATTGTAGAGTTAGCATACAATTGGTACATTTCTGCATTAGTTCGTCCTTTCCATTCTCCCTCTACATTTTTTTGCACCAAATATTCGGTGAAGTATTTTTCTTTACCATGCTTCCAATCTGTTCTGTATGGTTTTTTCATAGTCCATGTCTCGGCAGCGTATAGCATTGTGGGTCTAATTATAGTTTTGTATACTCTTATTTTTGTATTAAGAGATATATCTTTGGCCTTAATTATTTTGCCATGGCTCCACCAATCTGTTGCTCTTGGTCAGTCTCAGGTTGATTTCAGTTTCTTCCTTACCTAAGAGTACCTAAGTACATATATCTTCATCCACCTTCTCGAATTCTACAACTGATCTACCATCCTCCACCTCCAATTTAAAGGATTCTCTGGTTTTTATTCTTTTAAAAATTGAATGTATTAATTCTGTAACCGCCGCTAATAACAGTTATCGTAGATGCGGCTGTATTTTCTAAATTAAAAAAATATACAATGCTCATAATGCGTCTTATAAAAAATTGCGAATTTTTGTTGAGACGGTCATGGTGAAAAAATATTTTTATGTGAAAACGCATCGCAGGGTCACTTACCGCAATAGATATTGTAAAAGTCAACCAAAAATAGATTTCGGCTTTTTTATTATTCATTCCGTTGATTACTACATGCGGGTTTTCAGAAATGTTTAAACTAAACCGTAAATTTGGTACAAAGCTCACGAACCGATTAATTTTATTGGAGCCTGTTGTTTTTAATGGATTTTCAATCCTTTTGTGTTTTTAATTGCTCAATAGGTACATTTAAATTGTGCATTATAATGTAATGTTAATGCTTTGTAGTAATGAAATATATACAATAAAATGTTTCAAGTAATGAATTAAACCTGTCACATGTACTAGCTGATATCTTGTTTGCTTTATAGATGTGGTTGTACAGTTAGTTATTCTAAAATCTACTATTTAAATCACCGCATACCTTTTTTATAATCCATAAGTGTGTTTGGAAATCTTTCTACTAAATAAATCGTCCACGTGCTCAGTTAAAAGTTAAAGGCTAATTTCTTAATATTCTTCCGATACTTCTTCAACACTTGACGAATTGTCCTTTCATTCTATTTGAAACATTCAAATATTTTTGAGTACTAGTCAACAGAAGAAATGAAAGTGTAGATTTACATTAACAGTAAGAGAAGAGGAGCAATTGAAAGTTCTTGAGAGGAGGATTATCAGAAAAATACTGAGACCAAAGAGGGAAAACGAATAGAATCCAAGACAATGAATGACTCACGAAATACAAGGACGGATGGGTCATGAGAAGAGAGAAGAGCAATCCATTAAGAGTTATGACCGAATGGATACCACCAGGTAAAACAACCAAAGGCAGACCTAAATTGAGATGGAGACAACAAGTGGAAGAAGACTTAAGGAGTAGGGAAATTAGAAATATAGAGAGAGAAGAATGGAGAAAAGTAGTGGAAACAGCGAAGTCACACTCGAAACTGTAAATCCAAACCCATAATAGGATGATCCACTGCACAAAAAGGATCTTCAAGTGAAAACAGCTTCAGCTGCTTCGAAAGCGTACAGCTTGTCACATATCACACATATTTTTATCACCAAAATCAAAAACAGTTGTTAGATACCTGTATCAAAGAATGTTTTGTGAAAATCATTACTTCCTGGCCTAAGTGGTAAGTGGTAATACACAGAATTAATTAATTAGAATAGAGAAAGAAATCGTGAGCACAATTAACCCTCTAGTGCCCCATTTTTTTTTCTTTATTTAAAAATTACCATAGGATTATTTAAGGTCATTAATATAGAAATCTAATCTCACATTTTACATGAGATGAAATTTGAACCCTATGAACCCTATAATCAAAGGTCCGCCTTGAGGCGGAGCTGGGCAGTGAGTAGAGGCAAATATTTCTAAATTATGAGGTTGGTAAAATAATTGATTGGAAATTATGCACACATTTATTACTTACTTTTGTCTATAACAAACTACTTTTACATTAGTTTTGATGAAAAATGGAAAAACAGTTTTTTGTTGCTTTGCAACATAAATTTATTTTGCACTTTGAACAAATACACCGAGTTTCTGATTTGCATCCTGGGAATTTGCATTGGCGTTTACCTTTACGATCCAACCATTCAGGAAAGTGGTCGATTTTGTCAAACCGAATATCAGCTAGTGGTAAATATGTTTTCTGAGGAAGTAGTTTTTGAGTCTCTGGTATTTTTTTTGGGGCGCCCTGGTGTTTTTATGGCATCACCTATTTCACGTTTGCATAGTACAGCAGCAATCTGTTTTCTAAAAACCAGTAAAGTTTATAAGTTCATTAAAAGTATTAGGCAAGTCATTGCTTCTTTTGAATTTTATTTGCTTTTTATGAAGTTGTATATGCTTATTTCGCCATATAATATCTTTAAATACAGGGCTTTTTATATCTATTTCACTTGAGGATCCAAGAAACGAATTGCTTGGTACAATTTCTTCTAAACGCTGACGTTTACTGGTTTCTGCACTCGGTCCAGGTAGTGACCGTTTACTGTATTCTGTACTTAGTCCAGGTACTGTCTCAGGAACTTCCGTTGCCGCTTCAGAAGCTTCAATTTCAATTTCTGCACTCAAATTCACTCAGATTCACTCACATCCTAACGGACATTGATGGTTTCTTCATTTTCCAAATGTAACATCTCGGTAGTATTGGAAGAATAAATAAAGTCAGACATTACCTCACTAACTTCATCATCCAAAGAACCTCCTTCATCATCAGTACTCAATTCATCGACTTCCAGCGAGTCTAATAATCCAAATATATCATCTTGCGACATATCATCGAGATTCAATCGACCTCGCCGGTACATGCCTAAAAATAAACATTATTGAAATCATTTAAAAAAAGTAAAAAAAACTGCGAGTATAATTGAACCATATACAAATATTATGGCAAACTTTCATTGTTATCTGCCCAAGTCCGCCTTCAGGCGGGCATGACTAATAAGGCCTTTTATATATTTGTTTAGTCAATTTTTCCCTTCATAAACAGTATTCATGCAGAATAATACATTACAAACTTACCTGTAATTTTTAATTTGGATTTTAATTGCTAGAACTATTTTATTTTTATTTTTAAAAATTTGAATGAGGCGACGTGTCCTTCCACTACCAAATTTCACACTAAACTAAAAATTACCGCGTAAACATTTGTCAGGCCGGCGAAATTTTGTAACAGCCGGTGCATATCATACCTAGTTTAGAGGCTTGTTTGGGTATTGCAGCTATAAAATACTTAAATAGTATTTCTGGGAACTTTTTTTATGGTCCGCCTTGAGGCGGACTGGGGCACTAGAGGGTTAAACAAAGAAAACTTAAATATTTAGACCACATATTGAAAGATGATAACTACCGTCTACTTCAATAGATTATACAGGGAAAATAGACAGTAGGCGTGGGACAGGCAGGAGAAGAGAGTCGTGGCTCTAAAATTTGCGGAAGTGGTTGGGAATCACATCGATCAAACTATTCAGAAGTGCCATGTTAATAACCAATATTCACAATGGACAGGGCAGCTGAAGAAGGAGAAGAATAGGGAACAATATCTAAACTGTATAATGAAGAAGAAATTTGATATACGTTTAACACATGAGGTAATCATGGTATACAAATAAATGCTTTCTTATGGTTGTGTATATATGTCGCAGCCAGATGGTTAAATTAGCCGTTCGATTAAACAGCTAGCCCTTTGGTCGAATAACGCCATTTAATCACACGACTAGCTATTTTGTCGAATTTTTATGCAATTAAAAAGTTCAAGAAAAGAAAGTTGGAATACTTGGGTCACGTTATGAGACATAATAAATATAGAGTACTACAGCTGATCGTTTAAGGGAAAGTAGACAGCAGAAGAGGTCCAGGGAGGAGAAGACACTCGTGGCTCCAAAACTTGCGGCAATGGTTCGGATTGTCATCTGCTGAACTATTCAGATCTGCCGTAAACAAAGTCAGAATAGCCATGTTGATTGCCAACGTTCGGAACGGACAAGGCACATGAAGAAGAAGAACAACATGGTTGATTGAAAAGCGGCCATATCACTGACGTAATTTGTTTCTTAGCCATCGCGCGACAAGTTAACTGGTTGAAAAATAGTCATTTGATTGGAACGACGCCATTCAACCGACCGACTAACTATTAAGTCGAATCTTTATGATAACATTCAAAAGTGATTCAACACATTGTTTACAATAAGGTGACAACCACTGTTGTTCTTCTTCAAATTAGTGATAATGGATAATTCATATACTAAATACTATATATACATAAAGATTGTGGACATGGAGGTCGAGAAAAAATGATGTCTAGTCTTAAGGCCATTCCTCGCGATTCTGGGCATAACTAAATTCCAATGTAAAAGTTTATATCAAATAACGCAAAAACTATGGCAGATATTGAGATGATTCTTTTTTTATATGAAAGGTCTTAAAAAGTTCTAGTGCACTATTTGATTGTAAATTAATAAATTGTTTAAACAATATTTTTTTTTAAATATTTTTGGTTAAAATAAACGTAAAAATTTTTTTTTTGAAATAGGGCACTACAGAATTTTACCCACTTTCCGAATCTGTTTTTATTTTTAACATAAAGTGTAAGACAAAGCAGCTATTTCATATAAACTATTTAAAAAATGTTAAATTGTGCTAAATGTACTCTCTCTCTCGGTCAGTACAAGCTGTCCTTGTTGATAGTTTGTAGACTCTCGCCGACAAGTAGGTAAGAAAGTTGGAGGGTCATAAATAATGTTGAATAACATTATTAGGGCTTATTTCGACTTTTGACTAGTTTTGACAAACCAGTGTGTTTTGTTGTTTTTAAAATGGGTAGTTCGCGAAGACGTTTATGCTCCGGACGAAAAAGTCGACGACGATTGAGGAAATTTTATATAAATAAGCAGTAAGTACCTATAATTTGATTAAATTTTTATATGAATAGAAATATTTTCTGTTGAGTTGTGACATTTTCCTTCTAAATGCTTATACTGTTTTTATAATAATACTATTGTTTCAATATTTACTTATATAATTATAATTTATTATGTAGAAACAGAGTAGAATTTTGGTCAATCGGTCAGTACATTTTTTTGTATTTCAATCAGAATTATTATTTTCTTTTCTTCTTTACATGAGCTCAGAGTAATACCCAAATAGTTTGCAGTATTTGAATATGGAATTTGATTAATTATATTTATTGGACTATTTATTTTGAACGGTTTTGTTAGTAAAGTTTACATAATATATTTCGTCACTTGCTTGTCCAGTCATATTAGTCCAGAGTAATAAGGATTTTCTCGTGACAATCAATAATCCAGGTAGCTGACAACTATTTTAGTTATTGTAGACATATAAGAACAAAACCTACCTGTTTCCTGTCTAAAGTTCGGAGCCGTTTTTTAATGATTTAATGTAATGCAAGAGATTTAAATTTTTTTCTACTTTTAATATTTTCTTCTCTGCATTCAATCTTCTTTCGCATTGTAGAATTTCTTGAAAGAGGAAATAAACTTTTCAATATGAAGTTGATTTTCAATATATCGTGTGTTAAATACCGAAATGTCAAAAGTCAAAATCTACAACTTTTCAGGAGAGCGAAAAAACTTCGCCGCTTGGTACATATTTTTTTTCTCAATACTTACTTAATTATTACAACAGAAATAAATTTATCGAATTATTACATCAGAAAAGAAAGTAGAAAAAGAAAACACGTGTACTAAGCAGTGACGTTTTTTTCGATCTACTGAAAAGTTGTAGATTTTGACTTACGAGGTTTCGGTATTTAACCATGTATATATCATCATCAACCATCATCATAAATGCCTAGACAATCCGTCTTGGCCTGCTCGCACAGAAATCGCCACTCCTGTTGATTCCTGGCAACTTCCCTTCATCTTCTGACCCTTAGAATCCGCTTCTGACACATTATCAATCCATCTTCTTCGTGGTCATTTTTAACTTCTTCTGCCCTCTGGTTTTGAAAATGTTAATCTCTTCATGTATTCGTGATCTGACATCCTAGTAATGTGTCCAGCCCATCTAAGTCTCTGAGACGCTATACTCCATTTTCATTTACGACCTCAAAAATCTTTCTAAGAATTTTTCTCTCAAAAATACCAAGAAGTCTTTCATCATTTTGAGATAAGATCCGCGTTTTAGCCCCATATATCAAAATCGGTCTTATCAAAAAGTTCTTGTATATATCGAGCTTTACTGCACGTTTTATATTTTTATTTTTTAAATGTTTCTGGAGACCGTGAACAGTTCTGTTTTCTATTGCTATGCGTCGTTTTATTTCGTTGCTTGTCGTGTTTGTTGCGTTTACTAGCGATCCAAGATAAGTGAATTCTTTGACTTGCTCAAAGGTATGGTTGTTAATTTGAATTATCTGTTGGAAAACCAACCTATATTTGGTTTTTCCTCATTTACCATTTCTAATTAGGACCACAAGTCCTAATTCACTTGCCGCGTCCGCAAGCCTTGTAAAACACTGCACCATGTCTCTTATGGTTCTATTAAAAATAGTTACATTCATTATAATATTGTATTTTCTGGTTGCCTTTTCCAAGGCAACATTAAAAAAGAGACAAGCCAGCGCCTCCCCCTGTCTTATACCATCATTAACGTCAAAGCACATGGAGTTTTCTCCTTCAATTCTAACTCACGTTTTACATTGTTAGTTGGGTCAACTTAACTAACTTCGGTGGGATCCCAACCAAAGTCTATCATTGCTTAACACTGTCATAGGCTGTCATAACGTGTATCTATGTTATATTCTAGTGACTTTTCTAGAATCTGCCCATGTGTTTGAATTTGATGTATAGTTGATTATGCAGCAGTAAATCAACAATATCCTTTGTAAAATGTTTGTCTTTCAAACAATACATTGCCGAAGATTTTATACGCAGATGCTAACAGAGTAATGCCTCTATAGTTCTTACAATCCAGCTGATAGCCCTTTATGCAACGCATATTATTTCATTTAGCCACTCTTCTGGTACCAATTCATTCTGCCATATAAGTACTATTAGTTTATGGATTACTGCAAAAAGTTGATCATCACCTTTTCATACATTTCCCAGCAGATTTAATCGATTCCTGTGGCTTTATTTACTTTATGTTTTAAGACGGCATTTGACACTTCTATTATTGTTGGGTCTTCACTATGTAGTTGACAATGTAGATTTTGTTGATTGTCTATGTTGTAACCTCCTTCAATATCGTGTATATAATGTATTATATAAATAGATATAATATGATATAATAACAATGTGTACCTATACTCGTAATATGATATAATCCGTATAAAACGTCTTCCGACGTCCATTTTTCATTGAATTCGGTTGTTCCATTGTTCTTTAAGTACTTTCGAGCGCATTGAGTTTTTTATTCGTTCCATCCGTGTTTTCTACGGTAGTCCTTTCTTCTGGATTCCTGTAGTTGTTCATAGATGTACTTGTTTCGGGAGTCTACTGTCTTTCATTCATTGGACATGTCCGTACCATTTGAGATGCCTTCATTGTATGCCATCCATGACTGTACCTTCTATTCTCATACTTTATTGCATCCATTTCAGCGACATATCTTTCTTCGATGTCTCTGTTAATCGTCTCGTTTCACAACCGTGTAAATAAAAGCATGCTTTTTACCATAGTTTCATAGGTTCTAGTTCTAGAGAGAGCATGTCAGCTGAGCCAAAACGAAAAACAATCCTCCTGATTGCTTCCACTGGAATAAACTTGATTGTTTAACTGGGCCCGGACTACCTTCTTCTAATTCTTTAAACTCCCGTTTTGAAATTAATAATATTCGTTATTTTGTCTAATTACCTATTTAGTTGTCAAGACAGATACATTGTTACCTAAAGAAGTGAAAGTGGTTCAATTTAGAAATTATATCGTAAATAATAAATATTTGAAAACTAATGCATATATTCCTCCCGCGATTTGAGCTACTAATTTTATAAATCGCACCACTAATAGACGTAAATCCCTTCATTTTAATTTCATGAATGATTTTATTCGCCACATCTCAACATTTTCCATTTCAGAATATTTATCATCAAACTGTAATATACGTTAAAAGCCAATTTGTCAGCAAAAAAACAATAACAAAAGAAAATATAAGACATAAAAAAACCAATACACTTATATCTTGTTATACATTATTTTGTTATAAAATTTTATAAAAGTTTGTGATTTAATTTATGAATTATTTACAGGACGATTATTTGTTACCTGTATGTACCCTTGCTAAGTTGTAAATTAATTATTCAATAAATAATATTACTCTGGTTTACTCGTATTATTCTAATTACCCCATAATCGCAATGAATAGAAGACCTCCCGCTCGCTTTATTGTATACACCCAAGACTTCACAATAGGGGATTGTAAGTAGGTAAAAATATAAAATTTAGTACCAGATGACTTTTAGAATATTCTTCGTGAATGGATTTTGTTTTCGTAAAGAAAGATATTTTTGAAATAGATAGCTCACTGAATTTTACCGTTAGGATTATCGAGGATAGGCCTTAAGAACCGATATTATAGAGCAAAAAAAAGGTGTTGAAATAATAAGAGAAATTTTCCCAGAAAAGGTATAGTAAGACGACCTATTGTTTCTCATGATTTTAATATTCGAGGACAGGTTAACTTAATTGATTTTCAATCTTGTCCTGCTTGCGAACATAAATTGTTGCTCAATTACCAAGATAATGCTATAAAATTTTTGAACCTTCGTCCACTGAAAACGAAAATTGCGAGTGAGGTAGCAATAAAGCTTATGGAAATATTTTTGATTTTTGGTGCTCCATATATTTCATAATCTGACAATGGCCGAGAGTTTACAACAAAAATAATAGAAAAACTGGTTGCACTCTGGTATGATTGCAAAATTGTACATGGTAGCCAAGGCGCCTTCAAACTCAGGGCAGCGTTGAACGTAGCAACCAGATGTGAAAAATATGACACGTTCTTGGATGACGGACAAAAATTCGACCAAGGGGTCTATTGGTTGTTTTGTCAGTAACAAAAAATTCTTCATTTCATCGAATCATTGGAAGGTCTCCTTATAATGCATTGTTCGGTAGTGATCCTAAAGCTGGTTTAAAAGGTACTAATATACCCTTACAATTGTTGATGAACATTGAAACAGAAGATTACAAAAATTTTAAAAATGAGAAATGTGACTATAGTACTGAGATAAAGCACCAGAGTTTAAACACCGAGGGATCGAATGTAGCATGAAATGATGAAACTAAAATCACAGAGACATTACTCGAACAACCTGAAAATCCTGAGAATTGTGAAAATTAATACTGATACGAATCTTATAAGTATAATGTTCATTTAGAAATTATAGTGGCTGAACCCAGTTCCTCAAATCTAGGTGACAATTACTCTACAAATGTTGATATTAATAACATTGACAAAGAATCTAGTCAGTTAAAGAGGACTGAGTACATTGAACCAATTTCTGTCACACTTCAAAATCCTACCACTAGCGCCCATTGCTGTAAGTCTTGCAATAATGATGTTAATGTCACCTGTGGATTGTCTGTACTAGGAAAGGAAGGTTTTGGTTCCACAGTACTGTGTTTTAGATGCAAAACGGAAGAAAACATACTATTTCAAAGAAATAAAAAATGGTTGAGAACACACCAAAAAAACTGACACCTCTACTTATTGGCAGTAGTGTCCTAATAAATTTACCGAAAGTAGATTGTGGACCTTTAGACACCAAAAATGTCAAAGTAAAATTGTGTATTTTAGAAATTAAGCTTATAGAATAGGCACAAAAATAGGAACTATTAAAAATTGGTTTGTGTGACAAGAATTACATTCCTCAACGGAAAGCTATGATAATGAAATTTTAAATACTTCGATTTCTTTACGAGAAACTGTCACTATATAATCAAAGTTTGGGAGTAAGGTTTTCAAAAATGCTCGTGTAAACTGGCACAAAAACAATTCCACCATGAGATGTGCTTGCTTCAAGAAAAAAATTCTTGGTGGATGTATATGCCATATCAGTTTAAGTTGTTTGAATAAATTATTTAAATGTAACATGAAAATTATTAATAACCTCATCTATTAAGTAAATATCATAATTTTATAAGTAAGACATCAATAGATGATGACTATTTCAATTAGCTGTTTCATTACACGACTATTATAATCATCTTTTCTTTTAGCTGACCTGTTAAACGTTATCTTCGTGGTCGTCAGCTACTCGGTTAATCGACATTCAGGCATGTGATTGAATGGCGTTGTTCAATCAAAGGGCTAATTTAGCCATCTGACTGCGACATATATACCACGTCCTTTTGCTTTATATATTTACAGTTTTAACCATTCCCATACACTTTTAACCATCGATCATCTAAAATGATATATTATGAATATATGAATCCATATTATGAATCTTCTGGAGATTTTCTAAAGTATTTGCAGTTTAGCAGTTGTTGGCAGTACTTCGCGTGGATCAGTTTCAAAGAATACACGATGAGGTTTACTATCCATTTTAAATATTGTTACCGAATGTGCGGACTTTTAGCACCTTTGATTAAATTTTTGTTAGCGATAAACCAAATTACAGAATTTTCTGAAGAAACGATCTTTCAGTTAATTATTTAAAAAAAAACTTTCATATCCAGCAGACCCATCTACAGGCTAACAAATTAGTTTTTACTTTGCCTTCATATCATCATTGATTATAAACCACCACATGGGTGGTTTATAATCAATGATATCATATATCTTCGTATCTTAAAATTCTTAGCAACTACTTAACCAATATTCATCCTGCAAGTATCACAAAGTGTGATTTTAGTTATATTAGCTACACTTTAATATATTTACAATATTAACTTAGGGTATTGACTTCTGATATAAAATATTTGCAAGAGCTGGTTCAGCAAATTTGGAAATTGTGTTATTGTAGGTCGTGATGTTGATTGTTAAACAATAAATGTATAAAACATTATGTCTAATACATTTCAAAAACAAACAAATTTATAGGAATATTATGTAATTTTGATATGAGCAAGTGTTCAAAAGATTGATAGGGTCAGTTTTAAAAAAGATTTTAAGGAAAAACAAAGTTGGATATTTTTTCAGTGTCAAGGTTGTCTATACTTCGTTTGAAAATTGTTGATTGTACAGTTTTATGACACGGTTGATAATCCGCAACGTAGTGTCATAAATTATCGACGAAGAATGCCAAAATTAGAAATTTTCTGGTCTCAAATGATACAGTAATTTTAATAAACCAATAAGGTAGGTACCGACATAATTTGTTCAGATATAAAATATAATTATAAGATAGCCTTGTCAAAGATTCCTGTATCTGTTATCATGCCTACCAACTAAAACCATCCTACTTGTACGTCAAAGGTGGAATGGCGGCTGTAAGACTGACGACATTTTTGGAACACTCCCTTCCCTTATCTTGATCTTATCTCCGTCGTTGGGTTTCTCTTCTTCTTCTTTCTTTTTAATTACTGTTCGGATGCAATTGTGAACACTATTTCATCCCTCCTTACTTTCTGTCATCTTCACGATCATCTCTCTCACAGTCCCAGGGTTCATACCTATTTCTCTATACATTCTGTTTCTTTCCACTGTATATCTATTACATTCCCGCATTTTGTGGGTATCAGTGCCAAAATATTCGCATTATAGTATTATCTGTATCAGTAGTTTCTTAACCCATGAAGATACGCCCTAAAACAGACAATCTACCCACTCCCTTAGGCTCGGGATCAGCATCTTGGTCCACTGGTCAACCTCTTCCGTGTTGTTTCACTCTTCTTGCCATCTTTCCATTGATATTTTCCTTTCTTCTTTTTTTATGGCTGTTGTCAAATGCTCTCGTTAGAAGTGAAAAATTTTATTAATCTCATGGGAAACGAAAAAAATGTAAAAAATCACACCACGTTTTTTAAAATTTTATTTAAAAAATTTATTTCGCGTGTGTAACTGATATTTAAAATCATCGGTCGCTTTAAGTGTTGTTTCTGAGAGAACGGTTCATTCGACATAATAAGTGCATTTTTTTTTCGATATTATTTATATATAAACATTTTTTTCTACGGGGTACAAATTATTGGTAAATGGATGTTTTTCGCCCTCTTCCCAGATGAGGATTTTAGGGGGAAACCCGGCAGCTAGAGTGGCAATTTTATTGCATTTTGACGCAAAATTGACGTTATTAGCAAAACTCAGCTTGTTCGTATGATTTTTAGATGTTCAGTGGCATTTTTATATCTCTAACGACTAGAGTACTCTTAAACTTCGTCAGAGGGAACCTGAAGAGTCAGCATGGACCTCTTTGAATAGACTGGAGTCAATGTTTAGCCGTGGCCTTCGAGATCTCTAGATTTATCCCGAAATGAACACGCATAAGACTGATGAATACCTAGGTCACGTGATGAGGGGACCAAAATATGAAATTTTGAGACTCATAATCTGGAGGAAAGACTCAAGGAAGAAGATATGTTGGGCAAAGCAGAATTCTTGGTTGAAGAATCACGTAATTGGTATCAATGCAGGTCGATTGATTTGTTTAGCGCAGCAAGTTCAAAAATAAAAATAGCCATTATGAAACGGCAGTCTAAGAAGAAGAAGAGACATGATGGGTCGGAGACTCCTTAATATAGAGCATCCTCCTCGAGTGTGATAATCTAATGTAGGATGTTGATCACCTAATCGAAAGCGAGACCAGGCGCATCCAAGAGTGTGTTGTCCGGCTAAATCCATCACAATATTATTAATTGATTACATGGTATGTAATTTAAAATATGAATTCCTTTGATCGGTTGATGAAAACGAAATCACTTTCTCTCTCCGAATTTTTCTAGCACCGCTTTTTTAGGTATTCGCTAACTTTTCCCAGACAACAATGTTATTTTTTAGTATTTCTTTCGCAACAATCTATTCTGGTTTTCTTTTTTATATAAATATTTAACAATAAAATATTTAACAATAGGTATGACCGAAATAGAAAAAATCATTTCCTTAATTAAAACATATAAAAGTTAATAATTATTATTTTATCGGTTTTTAAATGTGTAGGTAGAATCTGATTTGATACGATATGTTAGCGATTGCAAAACAACAACTTTGCCTTATATTTAATAAAAGTTTCGCCATTGTTAATATTTGTTCGATTTTGTAGTTTCAGTTTTCTTTATAAAGTTTGATGTTAACTTTGTTATCATTGTCACAAAGATATCTTCGAGAACCTAGGAAGAACCGATCATCTCAGAGCTCACAGGTGATCCAGGTAACAAAAAGTCTATCAAGTAATGTAATGTTATCTAAAAATTTATAAATGCGTTAATAATTTTTATCGTATTTTTGGGATATGTATTTTATTCAGTATATTTTTATGCCATATTTTCCTTTGTTCCTGGGAACTTTTTTTATCATTGTGTTAATTATCAAACTCTTTTTTGAAATATATATTAAGATTGTTAAATCGTTAACATTAAAAAAACATGTTATATAAAAGAGTAGGTGTATGACGTACACAGTCAATTTTTTTTACCACTGATTGTCATTCTAAAGTCTCGGTAGAGTAGTGCATAGGAATCATTCTTGAGGTGCAGGAAAAGATTGAATGGATGGCGACTTTTTTATATCTCCTTTAGGCGAGAGCCTCTTCAAGGTGCGAGCTTTCTTACCAGGGAGAGAGTTGGTAAGAGAAGACGTCAGTCTGCGGATGCTGTTTGTGTTTGTTAAGGGGAGATTGGGAAGACGAGTGGCTTGCTAAGAAGCAGTAGTCAGTCAGTGTGAGTGTCGTTTGGTGGTGTGTGGTGAGGAAGGTTATTAGCCATGCTACTCTGCAGGGGCACTTTCACGTGTTAACAGCTATACTTTGGGAATGACTCTTTTGATTGAGCATTTTTCGTTTGCAGAGTTAAAATCTGCGATATCTTATTGGCGTCGCTTACAGGATGTTGAAATATTCATCATAAAGTTCGTTTCCAGTCAAATTGAGAAGTATGTGTCCTAGGTGGTGGCAAGATGTTTTAAAGACCTCCTTTGCTCTGGGGTTGGAGCTTGTTACGGTGCGAAGGACATATCTCTTACCAGGAGTTCGAATTCTGCTCTCTGTAGTGGGTATGTTTGCCAGTTGATGGATTAATGCCGATGGATAGTTAGCACGCTTTCTTATGATATTTCTCAAGATCTTGCGTTCGGTGGCCATGAGAACGTTTATTTGGCGGCTGTTAAGTGAGGAGAAAAGAACAGCCCTGTACTCAATAATAGGTCTGATGTAAGTTTTATAAGTGTGTACGAGACTAGTCTTTCTTCTCACCCCGTTTAGGGTGAGATTTAGTTTAGTATCCTAATTGAGGTTCCTCTTCAATTGAACATCTAAGTAGATGACCGAACTTTGAAACGGGAGTCTAGCTCCATAGAGCTCTATCAGGTTGCCCTCATCTTCAAACCGAGAAGTTCCCAGATACCTGAAGAGGATGGCTTGTGTCGTGGTTGCGTTAAGAGTGACTCTCCATTTGTTGCATCATTTGACAATTTTATCAAATTGGGCCTTGTAGAGTAGAGTAATTATCGTTGATTCTAACTCGTATTATACGATTGGAGAGATACGAGTGTATTGTTTTCAAGAATGTGGTTGGCAGTCCAGAGCGGTGGTGTTTTTCGATCAGAGCTGCGTGCCAGACCTGATCGAAGGCCTTCCGGACATCTAGGAATATGCCAATGGCTATTTTGCTTTTTTCATTAATTGAACGTGCAAGGAAGGTGCCTGCTTCTGTCAATGCATTTTTAGAAAAGTGTTTAGCTCTGAATCCGAATTGAAATTTGGGGATATATGGTTTTCGGTTAGGAATTCTACAAGTTTCTCTTTAAGGATTCTCTCGTAGACTTAACCTAGAGTGTTCAGTAGAGATATTGGTCTGCATGATTCCGTGCTGGTTAGGGATCATAATTGTACTGGCCACTTTTCAAGGGGTAGGAAAGTTAACACACTAGAAGGCATGCATTGATGATATTGATAAGCAGCGGGATTATACTTTCTGTGAGTTTTTTGAGGCATCTCAAAATGTGCTCCAGCTCTGGAGCAATAATTGGATGTTGCATATTATGGTCCGAAATGCTGTGGAGGGTGGTAGAGTATGTCCTCCACTCTCCTTTCGATGTCGAGCTTGAAGCAGTTTTTGAAGTTTGGGTTATGTGGTGTGATAAATGTTGCATGGAGTGTGGTTTTGGGCGCAAACATGTCACGTTATCTTACCAGGCTAGGTAATATTTTCTATAACATACAATACTAATATACAGGGGGTTTCCATTTAAAAACAAAATAAGTAAATTTTGTATTTGATTACAGTGATCACACTGTATATTGTATGGCTACATGTAAAAGATATTAAATTATTTAAAAATGACACTAAAAATATACTAGAAAAACTTTGACAAGTCATTTACATTTTAATTACTTTCGAATACTAGTCCACAGAGCTTTAAATCTTATCATGTTTCTCAATAAAAGTTTAACTATCTCCAAAATTATTAACTTTAGACCTATAAAACCCTATAAACCAGTGGCGGCCGGTCAGGGTCGGCAGTGCCGACCCACATCTTTATAGATATTATAAGATTTTTTTAATATTTAATTTAATCAGTATTTCAATAAATAATTGTGGCAGGTAATCAGTTGATCTCATTTGTTTTTGTAAACTAAAAAAACTATCTGTGAGATAATAAAGACTAAATTTTATTCATGGTTTTTAAAAGAATTCGACCAGACTAAATTTTATTCATTGTTTTTAAAAGAATTCGTCTAATCTGAGCGTTAAGTGATCCCTGCGTAGACACTTTTTAAATAGATGCTTCGATATCGGAGACATCTATCCGCCTATGAATTCTTAAAAAGGCACGTTTTGTTTTTTCGGCTAGCCGATCCCAACCTTGACTTTACTTGTAAAAATCAACGGAATATTGGTTGATTAGCAACCATATATACATTTCTTTCCATATGAACTTAATTACCAAGTACGGCAAATTTAAATTTGCCGATGTTTCATTTGGATTGGTGATTGGTCGCGAACTGTACATTGCGAGCGTGGGACGAAATGTTATTTCATATATGTAGTAAAGTGAATTCCACAAGTAATCTACGTTCCTGTGAAGTGATATTCAGTGCACGAACTAGCCTTTCTTTTTGTGATTTATTTTTATTTTCTAAAGTAATACTGTGATACGTTACGTCTGCCGTAAATAGTTAAAGGTTAAAGGGTTTTTTGACATATTAGAAGTTTTTTTTTAATTAAAGTGTAAACAAATTCAGGTAAATTAACCTAAAAAATGCAAGGCATGGGAGAAACTGTAAGTATTGATAAGTCTGATATTGTAAATTATATTTTGCATAATGGGTTTTCATCTATTCCATACGAAGAACGACTTGTTATTAAAAATAAGGGGCGTCCTTTTCCTAAAATGTCCCGGCTTATAAATATTAGTGCGGGTAAGGGAAGTAATAGATCATTTTCAGATAATTGGTACAGCAAGTACTCATGGCTTACCGGGAGTGAAATAAAAAACAAACTTTTCTGTTGGCCTTGCATTTTATTTTCGACAAATAGGAGCAAACATCAAAATCCGTGATGTGAATCTGGTTACGATCATTTAAATAATCTGTTTAGGGCTTTAAATAAACATGATATTTCGAAAGATCATACTTACAGCCAGATTAAATTAGATTTATTTGGAAAACAAAATATCTATGTTTCATTAGATAATGCCCAACGTGAAAATGCTATTAAACATAACGAAATTGTAAAAAATAATCACGCAGTTTTACGTCGTTTAATTGATATTGTAATTTTTTTTAAGTTGTCAGGAATTATCTTTTAGGGGACACGATGAATCGGACCATTCGTTAAATCGAGGTAATTATAGAGAACTAATAAAAATTTTTAAGAAATACGATTTGGAATTTTCTAATTTACTTTCTGATTCGAAGACATTTAGCGGTGTCTCTAAAACAATCCAGAATGAATTAATAGAATCAATTAGTTACATTTTGAGTAACGTTATTGAATCTGAGATTCAGGAAACCATTTGCTTTGCACTAGAAGTAGATGAAACTACCGACATATCATGTCATTCACAATTATCAATTGTTGTTCGATACGCATTACGTGGTAATAATATCTATGAGAGGTTTTTAGGTTTTACAGACGTGAGTAAAAGCCGTAAGGCAGAACATATTTTTGGTGTTTTAAAGAACAGATTAAAATTTTTTGATATCAAAAATAAATTGGTAGGGCAAACTTATGACGGCGCTGCCGTGATGTCTGGTAAATTAAATGTTCTCCAGGCAAAAGTTAAAACTATTGCACCGCAGGCTTTATTTACTCATTGTCATGCACATAGAATGAATTTAGGTTTGCAAGATACATGTAAAAAAATTAAAGAATGTCGTCTTTTTTGGCCAGGTTAAGCGGATTTGCTTCATTTTTCTCAAGCTCGCCTAAACGGACTAATGTTTTAGAACGGTTTGTTTTGAAAAAAATGCCAATAGTTTGTCAAACGCGATAGAATTTTAAATCTCGGTTAGTTTTCACTGTAGCAGATTTTCGTGAACAGCTTTTGTAGGTTTTTGATTTTATTCTATTATTATAGACAAAAAATACCTTGCCGACCTTGTCTCTCAAGCCACGAGCCGCCACTGCTATAAACCCTTATAATATACAAACTCTTCATATTTTAAAAAAATATAATAATAAAAAATGGTTTTAAAGCCAGATATTTGGTGCACCCTGTATAAAGTAATCTCCAAAGAGAGAGGCAATAGTACATCCAGTAATGAATGAAAGCAAGATTAGGGCGCTTTAGCGTTATGAAGACACCGCTGAATACAAATTTTAAATTCTCAATCTAAATACTAGGTATTAATACATTTTTTAACAATCAGAATTTTGACTTTCGTTCCTAAATGTATAAAGGTGTCGTAATTGTCTTTTTAAATATACAAATTTAAGTTTTTATCAATTATTTCCGAAAACCTATATTAACCGCCACTTATCAGTTATTTTTGTACATAATTTCATTTGCTGGCTTTAAAAAGTACATATTATCACCAAGCATTATTAACCTACCTTCATTTAACCATAACGAGCAAACGCGACATCTGGGTGGGGATACCGGACTGACTTATCGCTCTAATATCCTTCAAAACAAAGTTCATACACGATTCGAATTGTCGCCGTACAGAAATAAAGCGTGAACACTAAAATATAAGAATAAAAAATCTCTTTGGCCGTTCCTAAGACCGTTTTCTAATCTCCGCGTTGTTTGATATTAAGCTTTATCTATTCCGGTAGAGAGAGACAGGCGATATAACGAGCTTTTTAAAAAAGTGTGGCTATCAAATTCACCGAAGTGATAACGTGCGCCCCGTATAAGTCAAAAGCAAATAATAGTACCGGCGAACCGTTGATACTGCCCTTGTAACTCGTGAGCTGAGTCAACCAAGCCAGTCGTGGAGTACGATGTGCCCGGGAAGTATGTGCGTTCTGGATGTGTTCTTACTGGATCTAACTAGTGGGTACGTTTTTGAAACTGCATTATTTATTGTGTTTTATGAGTTTACACTTTTAAAGTAATCTTAAATATCCAATATATCTCTTTTACGTATATCTTTGCGTGTATATTTTGTGATAAGCATGATCAGAAGATTAAATTATAACATTTTGCCGGTAAAACACATCGCAACTTTATTCACAAAAAGAATTAACTCCAATTTCAATTTGGTGGGGAAAACGCATTTAAAATTTAGAGCAATTCCAAAAGTAGTAGTCGGTAGTGCAATTAATGCATTATTATATCGTGGTTTCACATTATTATATTTTGAAACTGTAATACGTTTTAAATTAATTTTATAAAAAAAGTTTTTCGTATTATTTCATTCTGATGAAAAATATAATATATCTAGCCCAGCAGTCTGGTTAAAAAATTGTTTCGCAGATATCTGAAGCTTTTAAGACATAGGTGGCGATTACTAGATGACGAATAGATGAAAATTTCATGGGATTCTTTAAGACTTAAACTATCTCAGAAGTTAAATGCATATTGCGTTTTTATCGAAAGTTAAACGTTTGAAAAAGGGGTATGTTTTTTACTTATAAACAATTTTAATAACATCTATATTTTTCAAGCTACAGACTTGTATGTACAACCATTGGATAGCTGGTAAAAAACTCACATTTAAAAAAAACCTTCTATGACCAATAGGAACGAAGTTAGCGACTATTTTTTAAAAAATCATATCTCCATTGTTTATAAACATTAAGAAGTAAAATTTGCACAAATTTTGAATGAAAATCTATACTTTATATTGAAACTTGTAGCTATAAAATTCATCCAATTTTTCAAAACTTACAGCCCTTTGAAGCGAAGGTACTTTCGATAGATCGACATAGGAAAGTGGAGAGGATAACTGTTTCAGCTCCGTTTCTTTTTTCGAAATCGGAACTTGAAATAAAAACACATAAGAAAAAATTACATTATCTCGGCTTCCATTGCAGCTGGAAGCCTCTTTTTTTTATTCTGGAGTAGGTCGTCGAAATATGAATAACTACATAGTTTTCAGTAGCCGGAAAATATGGGAAACCTCGTAAAAATTGAGTCCATTTTAAATTCACCCTAAAAACTTACTTTTTTTACACATTCTATTATTATTATATTCTTTATATTAATTATAATTGTTTGTATTTTTATAATTAACAATATTGATTTTTATTCTATTTTTCGTACAAAAATGATATACAAAATAAGTTTAAAATGTTTTCTTCAAAATATTGTTTGGTGGCATGTCCCCTTCTGGTCCCAAGGTCTTCAATTTAGAATTCAAAGTAGTGTCTCCAAATTTTAAATTAAAATTATGGTTTTCTTTCCGGCGATTTTTTGTAGTTTATGCCTTATTAAAATAGATGTTTTAATAATAAATTATCTTTTATTGTAATAAACAAGACGATTTTAGATTGAGTTTCCTATCGCTTGAACCTTTCTTTAACGCTTTCTAAAGCACTTGAACGCTCCTCTTTTTCGATGTTTCTGTTTTTTCTTCAATGTATAAAAATATCGTTCTATTTGACTTACGTTTTCTTATTAATGATTTTCGCGGCATTTCCAGCATTTATAGGAACTATTTTTTGTTGTTCTTTGGTTTACTAGTCTTGTGCCAATGTACGTTTTTATATAATATCGATACCTGATAGAAAAACATAACTCACTTTTGCAGTTTATAGGAGAGCGATTTATAAAAACTTCCACATTTTATAACTTCCTCAACAAGAAGTAAATAACATAATACGTGTTAGATTTATTTATTACAAAATGAGCATTTAGAAATTATAAAACAGTTTAAACCTCTTTTTATAACAAAACAATGATACCTCTGATTGGGGTGTAGTTAATATTTTTTCCAAATCAAAGCAGGCAGTTTAAAACTGCCGCTGTTTTCTTAGAAACCCCTTTATCACAATTTTTAGCTTCATATTTGTTTGCAATTTTTCTCTCTGTTTTC
Source organism: Diabrotica balteata (assembly GCA_918026665.1). NCBI lineage: Eukaryota > Metazoa > Arthropoda > Insecta > Coleoptera > Chrysomelidae > Diabrotica > Diabrotica balteata. The sequence goes on from OU898284.1 coordinate 106,010,228, forward strand.
AATCCTGACCCTCGGAGGAAGTGTAGTGGTCATCGTGATCTGTATTGTCCATTTCCAAAGATCTCTGTCTCTGGTCATGTCTTTAACTCATGCATAGGTCTTTTGATTATGCCTGTAATTTAATCGATTCATCTTGTTGGAGATCTTCCTCGTAATCTTCGGCCTTTTACCTTACCTTGGATAATAAGTATTTCCATGTTTTCTGTGTCTGCTCTCATAACATGTACAAAGTATTTTAATTGTTTAGATGGGCTGGATTGCCGTTTGCTGACTTTTAGCTCATTTAAAATTGAAATATTTGCAGAATTACAGAACATTTTATTGACGCCTATCTTCTTTCCGCTTTTCGTAGGGTTCAAGATTCACATCCGTATGTTTGCAATATATAAAGTTTATTCCTTTTTTATTTGGACCTCCTCTGCTTTAGTGATTTATATATTACAAATAAGACATTGATTTTTTTCGGTGCAAAAAACTGATATTAAACTCAGTATTGAATATGTGTCTGTACTGACTTTTGGTGGCTGGCTTATCGCATGGGTGATTCCTAACATCCATTCTTTATGCAGTGAATAGATACAATTTAGGAAGCGTTAAATACTCATCAAAATACATCTTAGTTGTTCTTTTCTTGCTTAGTGGGATTTTTTTGCTGGAATAGAGTTTATATGCGCACGAATGGAATTTTTAATATTTTTATCTATAGCATTTGCTCTGCAAATTATATTCATTTGCCCAGTTTCTTCTGGACTCTTAACTTAACAACCTTTCTCTCTTGTCTAAGAACATACTTTACCTACATGAATATTCGCTCGTTTGTCATGATCAGCCATTTCCCAAAAATTATTAAATAAATTGCTCTATAATTTTCAGATAATTTCGATTTACATTTTCTGTTACATTTATCGTTACTTCCAGCTTCCAATACTCTCATTTTCGTTAATTTTCCAGTTTTACTAGTATTTTCTTGGCCAGAGCTCCACAGTTTCTTTTACTCTCTTTTCACAGATTTTTCTCATTTGCCTGATTAGAAGAGCCTGTTAAATTGACTAAAATGTTATTCATATAATATTCCATTACCTATCTTTTCTGTAACACAGCTTTCAATGAAGTTGTAAAAACTTATATATAATAAAATTTTCGAGAAAAACATTGTATACATTGTAACATTAATTACAACGTTTTTTCCACCAAGTGATTTAAAATGTGCTGTGCGCTTACACTGAGGTTACTTTGTTAAATTACTTTATACACTCCTGCCCAAAATTAAAGCACCACCTTAAACGTACCGTAAGTTTGAAGCTATTTTTCTTCTGAACAAACGATTGGATTTTGATGATATTTTTTTCATATTATAGGTCTATTTCTAGTAAATGAATATATTAATGTTTTCTAAAAAATATTAACATTTTACCCGTATACGGGGTGTAAAAATAAAGTTGTTTTTTCATCGTTTTTTTTTGCAACACCCTGTGGAATTTATTAGAAATAAACGCTACATATTCTTTTTAAGATTTTTATGAAAACATTATCTTCATATCTCTATTATTAAAAATTATACAGAACTTTAAATGTAACACGTTTTTATTACCATTTAAAGCAAAGAAAACATGACTTACATAAACTTTATTGACATTTAATACAAATAAAGCCTAAGAAAATATAACCTAAATGTTCCTTAACAATTTCCCGTTTCCAAAAACATTTACTAACGAGTATTTCCACCTCTACATCTAATTCCTTCTGCACAGCGACGAATGTGGACTTAAAATCAAGCGGTATATTTGGTCTTGCTCAATTGCATCCCAAACTTCTCTCACCATAACTTCTATGTCGTCAAGAGAGACAGTGGTGGTTGTCGGCTTCTGAGTTGACGATCAATAGTATCCCACAAATTCTCTATGGGATTGAGATCAGGGCTGTAGGGTGGCCAGTTCATGGTTTGGATTCCAACCTTGTCCAAATATTCACGGACCACACGTGCAACATGTGGTCGAGCGTTATCATGCATTAAAATAAGATTATTTCCTATGTAGGGAGCAAATGGAACTACATGGTTAGACAAAATGTTTGTACCCATACCTTTCACTTGTTAAGGAACCTCTTCGTCAAGCAACAAGGTCCGTTCGCGCTGTAACGGATTTTCCTCCCTAAACCATTACAAATCCTGCATAAGGTAATAAGTCATATATTATACTGTGCGTATCGTTCTCTTGGCCGTCGAATAACTGTCACACGTCTATCCAAGCAATATAAGCAATACCCTGATTCATCAGTGAACAACACGTGCTTTCAGTCATTAACATTCCAGTCAAGGTGCTCTCTGGCAAATTGTAATATACTTCTACGATGATTTACGTTTAAAGCTTGTGCTCTAACTATGTAGTATCCTTATATGCAGATCTTGTTTGCCGAAACGTCTTTGTATAGTGTTTCTACTAATTTGAATATTATGAATATTTGCCACTTGTATTTGTAAATGTCTCAATGTGAGAAAACGTTATTTAATTGCACGAAGCTTGATAAACTGATTTTGTGGTGGTGTTAGTCTTCTCCTTCCTTGCCCACGCAGTCTCTATGGTCGTTTGTTTTTCAAAAACTTTGACTCGTGATATTGTAGTATGAGATACTCCGAACCTCAAGCATATTTCACGATAACTTAACCCCACATCAGCTAAAGTAATTGCCTGAACATAGTCATTTCGACTCAGATTTCTTGAAATACGGTCCATATCAACTAACTAACATACGCAAACAGCAAAACAATTTGTTGAAATGTAAACAATATTGACAAAAACTTAATTGTTTGATTTTTCATAGCCAACTACCTGCTTCCATTAACGAGAATTACAATTCAATATAATCACATTATGCTTTGAATGTACTTTTGTTTTTTGATAATAAAGATCGATTTTTACGAAAATGTTGAAAAAAAGCTTTTTCGAAATGTTAATGAAATGTAATTGTAATTAATGCTAAAAAAATTATCGAAATCCAATTAAAGATACACAAAAAAAATAGCTTAAAAACTATGGTAGAGTTGCTTTAAACATACTTTTCTTTTTTGATAATAGAGATATCGAGATGTTTTTTTTACAAAGATGTGTAAAAACAATAAAGCGATTTCAACGTATTAATAACATGTACCGATGTAGCGTTTTTTCTAATACATTCCACAGGGTGTTGCAAAATTAGATGAAAAAACAAAACTTTATTTTTACACGCTGTATATAGATAAAAGGCATTAAAACATTAGGCAAAAAACATTAATATAGTCATTAATTAGAAATATACCTACAATGTGAAAAATAAATCATCGAAATCCAATTAAGGATTCAGAAGAAATATAGTTTTAAAATCATGGTCCATTTGAGGTGATGCGGTAATTTTGGAGAGTAGTATATTTACATAAGATAATTATTACAAAAACTTAATCCATAGTTGAAAAACATTGTAAGTAAAGTTACATTGTTATTCATATCAGGTGTCGATATAGTTTCTCTGTTTTTCTTAATCTGAGTTTCTTTTTAATTTTTCTTGCCTTCTGATCTATTAAAAAATCACTTTTCTGCCTTTCTTTTATTCTTTATCCATATACAAACGCCGTTTCAGTTTGTATAGTTTTGATTTGTATTCTCATTTAGAAAGTACATATCTTAAACATCATTAACTTATTATGTATTGTTCAGCTTTTTATTTGTCACTGTTGTCTTTCTTTGTTCAATATACTTTAATTTCTTTGTAACTTAAAATTTCTCTTTATAACCTCAATATTATCTATATGCCATACGATAAATAAATAAATAAATAAATAAATAAATCTATATGAAATATTGTTCTTCTATTTATGTAGTTATTACGAACAGATTGTATAAATTGTAATAGATTCGACCGTTACTTGATGGTAATTCATTTTATCTAACAATAAAATACCGAAAACTTTTATTTGCAACACTTACCCAAAACATTTCTAGTAAAGATGCCTTAATGCCCTTATGTTGAATGCGAAGAATATGAAATTCATTATTAAAAGAATAATTATGGATTATAGGGTGAAGTGCGTACGTATAATCTGTTTTTCTATTATTAAAAGCTCTTTTATGTTCTGCTATACGTTTGATAAAAATTCTACTAGTTTGGCCGATGTAAGTTTTTGGACAGTCGCCACATTTAAGTTTGTATAAACCACTATGTAAGTGCTTTTTTTTTTTGGCTTTTGTTGTTCTAAATATATTTGTTTCAGTTGTCGTTTGCTCTGAAAGCTAGTGTATAAGTATTTCTACCACGACAGAAAAAACCCAGTACCTTCTACTCGATTTCATATACAAGCAAGATATCAACAAAAATAGTGAAATACAAAAAAAAATAAGGAATAACACCAGTTTTCAGAACAAACAACTTAAGCAAATATATTACGAACAACAACAAAATAAAAAACACTTACACACTGGTGTATACAAACTTAAATGTGGCGACTGTCCAAAATCTTACATCGGTCAAACTGGTAGAAATTTTAACAAACGTATAGCAAAACACAAAAGGGCTTTCAATAATAGAAAATACAGTTTCAATACGCACTTCACATTTCGAATAAAATCCTTAATCATTAGAATCTATGGAAATTAACAAATTAAAAAGTACATACATAATTCTGAATTACCAACTTGAGACAAACAATTCTCCGAATTTCAAGATTTAACCAATGCTTCAACACTATACATTAGAGATCTTATGGGCCACATATACAAAAATCATCAGCGTATTATATAACATTATTGTTTCCATCGAACATATCCTACAAATTTTTTGTATAAATATTAAAAAGGATATGACTAGAACCCTGTGGTAAACCATTGTTGACAATACGAGGAGCATGTAATGCATTTCTATGACCGCAGAGGAGGCAGACTTTCCTATTTACGAATTAATTAACAAATTTGCGATAACCTCAAGTAATGAGAGTACTATTTAATAATTGTGTTTAATTCTCATGAAATATATTAGATAAAATCAAATAAAATTTCAAACACCTCCTCAACTATAGGTTATTGGTGATTTTCTTATTTCGTCGGTCAGTGTAGATAAATAACTGAAGTAAAAAAGGCGTTTTATGCTTTGTTAAATATTTGCAAATTTCGTAGTCACATCCGTATACAGTCGTGTTGACACATTTGAAAGAATAAAAGTCAACGATCTTTAATGGTTTTAGGAAGAAGTATGTTCTCTTTGCATTTCGTAGAAACTCATTTAGCGAATATGTTAATCAGTGGAACTAGCCATACAAATACTGTTTTAATTTGCAACTATTGGGGTTAGTTTGGAGAAAAAAAGCGGACAAAATTTTACATAAGAAATGGAGGAAGATGTGAGTTAAGTGTTAACATTAGGTTAACAAATTGTCGAAGATCTTAAAAAGATTCAGGAATAGAAGTAAACATCTGAAAGCGCAATATGTTAAATTGACGACTATAGTTTTCCTAAAAATACCAAAAAACCAAACTAGATATCACATTAATGTGATCATTTGACGAATAAATAATAAATCTATAAATGTTATATATAAATAACAATTTCAAACGCTTCCTACTTTATGAGTACATGTTTAGGGAGATGCCAAAGACTCAGTAAACTTTAAAAGTCTATTGAGAAATAAGTGTTTAGTACTTCAAAAAGACGTAAAAGAACAGAACACCCTTGAAATAACCTTCAGAACTATCTACATATCTTTACTATATCCTTTTCCAGTATTTAGTTAATTTCGTGATTCATTAACTTCTGATATTTATTACCAAGTTCTTTTAGTTTCAATATAATTCTTATAATTTTTTACAGAATTTTAAAGCGTTTTTCTTCTCCTTCCTCTTTTGTGATTGTCGTTGTTAATGTTGCATTTGTTATTACTGGTCCTCTAATTATCTTATGTAGTGTCAATTTACTCGTATTTGCTTACATTTTTTGTGCTAGGTGCTCGTTGGCCCAGACATGTTTGCATTACTGGGATTTGTCGAAGGCTCTGTTTTTGATGTATGTTTTATGCTAGCGTATTCTGACACGTAGTGGTCTTGCGATTTCTCCCACATACATTGTATTTTATAGATGCAGTTTTTTATCTTTCTTGTGTGTTGTTGGATTTGGTTTTGGACAGAATAGATCTTAGTCTGTTGGTAATTTTGTTTACTCAGTATTAGTAACTTTGGTTACTCAGTTCTGTGATACGTAAAAAATTAAGAATTTTTAGATGAATTATTTTCACTTAAACATTTTCTGAAGGTATTAGGTAACTGCTGTTATTCTCGTTTTAGTACATAGAGAGGACAGTCTAATAATTTATATGTTGCAGTTTTAGTTCACTATCACATACATAATACATCGGAAGAGGTTCATTCTTTAATGTAAAATCATGGGTTATCTTTGTATGACCAAGTCGCAATATGGATATGATCTCTTGGTCTCTTCTCTTAGTAGAAGATTTCCACGGCAACAAACTTTGTTTAATAGTTCTTAATGTGTAGAGTTGGAATTATACCAATTTATTTGCTATTTTATCATGATTTTGTTCTTAAAATATTGCTTTAAATCATATAAACGCTGCTAGTAACATTAACATTTGATTTTATCTCATATTTTTATCAATGCGTGTACATGTTTTGTATTTATTGGTATAAAGTATTTTTGAGGGATTTACTGTATCATCCGCATATCTAATCACATTAACTATTAAGTAGTTCCCCGTTGATTTTTATTACGTATGGTTGTCTCTCAAGTGCCTTTTTAAATAACTGGTCCGACTAAACATTAAACAATATTGGCGACAAAATGCAACCTTGTCTGACTCCTCGTTGTATGGAGATTTCATCAAGATGTAGCTATCTCTAATTTTAACGATAGCAGTTTGAGTCCAGTACAAATTTTTAATGGCACGAATATCCTTGTCATCTATTCCGATATTTTTCAGTATTTTCATAAATTTTACATGCTGTACTTTATCGAATGCCTTTTCGAAGTCTACGAAACATGCAAATACATCTGTTCTTTGGTCACGGCAGTTTTGTAATAGAATGTTAAGCGCAAAAAGTGCCTCCCTGGTTTCCATAGAATTTCTAAAACCCAATTGGGTATCTTCAAAATCTTCTTCGCATTTGCGTGTAATTCTGTTGTGTAGTATTCTAAGGAAAATTTTAAGAGTGTGGCTCATTAGGCTAATTAATCGATATTCTGAGCATTTTCTCGCATTGTGTTTTTTAGGTATTGCGACAAAGATGGATTTGAACCAATCTGTGGGAATCACTCCGGTGTTATATATTGAATAAAATGTCTTACTACTACTTTTATGTTATCATCCTCTATTAGTTTCAGCAACTCAGTTGGTGTATCATCTGGACTACAAGATTTTAGCATTACTTATAGCGTGTTCTACCTCTCATTTCAAAACTTCTGGGCCGTCAGTACAGTTTTGATAGAATTCGGCAATATTATTCCTGCCATCTTCAAACAACTCTGATATATACAGCTGCTAATCATAACTACTCCACCAGAAATTTAACAGATTTTTATTTACCGATCCCATCCACTGAGTTAGTAAAGATATCTTTATTCTGAAAAAAAAACTATACAACCATCTCCCTTTACAACTTAAATCTGCAACATCTTTCTCCAAGTTCCGCAAAATGACAAAAGCCTATCTCTCTGAAAAACCATATTCAGTAGAAGATTCTCTGAATGAATAACTAAGAATTTACAGCATCTTTATGTATAAGTAATCAAAGTATTTTTATCTATATTTGGGTATCATATGCAGCAACTTTAACTTATTAGTTCGTGAGGTTTTAGTATGCAATTTGTAATTTATTTAAATTTTGCAATGCATTGTGTATTTTATTATCTTCTATTTTGTGATATTGACAATTGTGTAATTTTTGTAAATTGTAATTTAGTAAATTATAATTTCTGACTTTTTGTAAGCTTTGTCCATAAAATTTTACAATTTTTGGTGACATTAAAGCATATTCCTAATTTCTAATTTTCTTAAATGCAATTTTTTTTACCTTTCACATATACAGAGTCACCTAAAATGCTATAGTTGAGCACTTTTCCAAGATTTAAATCATCAATTTAACTCTTCTTCAATCTGGGTCATGTACTGGAACATTTATAGACATATTGTAAATTCTCGCAACTAAATTTTTTATCGCTTTTCAGCAGAAATATAAATATTTGGTTCAACAGAGGATGTTAGTTTACATACTTAGCAAACTACTTTGAACTCATTAATTCTAATGAACACCCGTTAATCAGTTTTCTACAAATTATATTTTAATAGTAATTAATGCAAAGTTTTTTTCAAGATTGTGTGACTCTTTTGCGAATAATTTTATGTCGGGACAAAAATTTAGGTTGAGTTTACCGAAAGGATTATAGCCGCAAATGTCAAACATGGAACAAAAAATTTCGTTATAGCAGTGTTGGCATGTTTTTAGAATGTAGATGTTTGTATACTTCAAATATAAAAAGATAAAGCTTTATAAAAGTACATTTTGTTTATATTGTGTTATGAATTCTGCAATTTTTGATTTATATAAAACAACAATGAGTAAGTATTTGTTTATTTGGAGATTAATTGCAGTTAATTATTAGAAATTTTTTTAGCAGTTACCCTTTGATAGATTAGGGAATAGAGTTGGCAATCTTCAAATTATCAGTTGCCAGATTACAAAAGATGTTTGCAATTAATCTCGAAAGAGACAAATATCTACTCGTTATTATTTCATATATAATAAAAATTTGATTCATCAAACAGCACAGGAGGTCTTAGGAATCAAACAAAATAAAATTAGTAACAATCTTTGGTGGAATGAAGACGTCGAAAATGCGCTAACAGAAAAGAAAAGATTATACTATAAGTGGTTGAATACAAAAGATGACGCAGACAAAGACCGATACAATGAAATGAAGAAGAAAACTAGAAAGATAATTATGACCTCCAAAAATGAGACATGGGACAGAATGTGCAGAGAGATAGAATCTTATATTGGAGGACGACAATGCACACAAACATGTATTAAATGAGAACAGAGACGAATTTAAAGAAGATATGAATTCACGAAGAATCGAAATTCTGGGAGAGCATATTACCATAGATATCAACATAGTTCAAAAAGCTATAGCAGGGATGAAGAATGAGAAAGCAAGTGGACCAGAGGGAGTAACTACGGAATTAATAAAGAATGGCTCAGAGAAATTACACAGAATGATCACGATGATATTTAACGAATATATTAATGTACATCCAACACCAGATGAATGGAAAACAGCATATATGACCCCAATATATAAAAAGGTGACAGGAGAAATTGTAAAAACTATAGAGGGATATCGGTCACAAGTTCAATGAGTCGACTATACGGTCAAATACTACGGGACCTGATAGAGGAAGATTATCAGTCGTCTGAAGACGAAGAACAAGGAGGATTTAGAGCAGGTCGTTCATGTACAGATAACATCTTCTGTCTTAAACAAATTATAGAAAAGAAAATTGTGACAAATAGAGAGTTACATATGACTTTTGTAGATCTTGAGAAAGCATATGACACAGTCCCGCTAAATAAACTATGGGAAGTCTTGGGCACATCAAACATACATCAAACATTGGTTAGTGCTCTCAAAGATCTATATTAGGGTTCAAACTCCCAAATGAAATTCGGAAACCTCTTAGCTGAAAAATTTGCAGTTACTAAGGGTCTCAGACAAGGATGTTGTATCTCTCCGACTCTATTTAAGATTTATATCTCTGCAGCTCTGAAACAATGGAAAAGGAAAGTCAAAGGAATGGGTATACAATTGAACGATCAGGATTACATATATACTTTGCAGTTTGCAGATGATCAGGTGGTGATCTCAAATGACAAAGACGACATGGAATACATGCTTAGAAAACTAATTGAAGAATACCAGAAATGGGGATTAAGTATCAATTTAAAAAAGACAAAATACCTCTCAATTGGAGCTGAAGCAGAACAACTCGATATCGATGACAATCAAAAAATAAATCCATGTGACGAATATAAATACCTGGGAGTCATCTTCGACCGTAGTGGAAAAGACGAACGAGAAATAGAACATCGAATTGTACAAGCACGAAGAGCTATAGCATGTTTGAACGGAGTTCTATGGAGTAAAGAAATATCAAAGAAAAGAAAATGGAACATCTATGAGACAATGGTTAACTAAAACTAGCATACTTTATGGAGCTGAGACATGGAGAATAACCAAGAAATATAAGAAAAAGGTCGAAGTCACGGAAATGGATGCCATCAGAAGATCGATGAGCATATCAAGAGCTGACAGAATACGGAATGAAGCGATAAAACAACAAATGGGTATAGAGGATGTTGAGGATATTGAGAGAAAACAGCTCATATGGTATGGGCATGTGGGCCGAATGGGGGACAAAAAATGGGTAAAATGTTTTGTTTCTTTGGTGATTAATTGCAGTTAATTATTAGAAATTTTTATTTAATTAACAATTGTCCTATGATAGATTTGGGAATAGATTTGGCAATCGTCAAATCAGCAGTTGCCAGATTACAAAAGATGTTTGCAATTAATCTCGAAAGAGACAAATATCTACTCGTTATTGCTTCATATAAATTAAAAATTGCAGAATTCATAAAATAGTCTAATCGATATGTACTTTTTAAAAGCTTTCCCTCTTTATATTTGATGCTCACAACATTTGCATTATAAAAACATGCCAACACTGCCAAACCGAAATATTTTTGATATTTGCGGCTATGTTCAGCTTGTACTTGCGGTAAACTCAATCAAAATTTATATTTCTCCGCGTCGTAGAGAACGTGCCACTCCAAATATTTAAAATATTTTCGAAATTATTATTTATTGCTACAAAAATTAAGCATTTATTTTTTTGTATATTGAATCAATAACTCGTTTAGTATAAAATTTCATCATTATCGTAAAACATCAATCGAAAATATAGAAATTTAAAAAAATACTAAATTTATTGAAAAAATCAACTTACAGTTTTTACAACAACAATTAACTGTATATTAAACAAAAAAGCTGGTATCCATTTTCAGTATTCATGGGTATTGCCACGTCGAGTCTGGATGACACTCCTCATTCGATTTGGAATGGAACTTATAACGTTTTGGAAATCTCTTTGGGGAAAAGTGGCCCATCCCTCAATGAGTGCCATCTGAAGCTCTCCAGGTGTTGTTGGAGCAGGTATGCGACGCCTAACACAACTTCTTAGCAGGCTCCATATATGCTCAATAGGATTTAAATCGGGGCTTTAAGCAGGCTAGTCTATTTTTAGAATACTAACCTCGTCAAGGTACTCCATTACTATCCTTGCTGTGCATTAGCAGGAATTCGTTGCCAATAAATCCAGCATAGGAAATCACATGATGTAAGATTTCCGTTATGTACCTTACTGCTGTTAACGTACCTCTGTTGATCACTACGAGATCCGTATGCGCATCAAAAGAATTCCCTGTCCAAAACATTACTGAACCACCACCAAAAGAAACCCGTGGTGCCCGAGTGCAACCAGCGAAACGTATGCACAGATGGCGTATGGCAGAGCCCGTCTGCACACCTTACTGCGTCCGTCTTTACCATAAATAGACATTCTACTTCTTCTTTAGGGGCCGTCTGCAAATCGGAGGTTGGATATCATCATCACTATCTTTACTTTACCTACTGCTACTCTGAAGAGTTCTATAGAACTTCATTTAAACCAGTCCCTTAAATTCTTCAACCATGATACTCTCCTTCAACCTCTTATCTTTCCCTGTATTATCAGCCTTAGCAGTTCATATCGCTGTCCCCTATTGTAACTTTCTTATTTTTATTGTGTTTATTATTTCGCATTATTTGCCTATTTCTCGCAATACTTCCGTGTTAGTTTTCTTCTGTGTCCATGCTATTCTAAGCATCCTCCTGTAACACCACATTTCAAAGGATTGTAACTTATTTATGTGTTCTTGCTTCAATGTCCAGCTTTCAAGTCTATATTGCAGTATCGAAAACACGTAGCATCTCAGTGCTCTTACTCTCAGTTCTAATCTAAGGTCTTTGTCACAGAGAATTGTTTTCATTTTTACAAACGCATCTCTTGCTATTTCTATCCTAGCTCTTATTTCGGTTGTTTGATCATTATTGTCTGAAATCCAGGTTCCTAGGTATTTGTATTTATCAACCCTTTCTATCGGTACATTTCCCAAATGTATGTTTGTTAGTACAGTGAAACTTGGATAATTCGAACCTCAAGGGACCGTTAAAAAAATTCGAATTATCCAAATCAATAAATTTTTTCAATAAATTTTCAAATTTATTGAAAATCAGAATACATATTTGTTACAATTAATGAAAATAGACTAATTTTTTCTAAAGAAATCCAAAATTTTTAGCTGTTTTTTAGAATTTAACGTCTCGGTAATGACAAACGATTCTAAGAGAGTGACTTATATCATTTTTTACTTTCAAAGTACCGTTTAAGTTGCGTAATATGGTGTGTTTGCTTCGGCCGCACTCGGAACATTATTTCTCCCGCAACTGATGATGCTTCGTCTTCATCACTCTCTTGTTTTTCATCATTGTCCTTAAGCACTTCAGCGATGATCTCTGTATCGGTTATTTCACCACATACTGCAACATCTTCATCCACGTTGACAAAATCTTCATAAGAGATGGCTGGATCAGAAATGATGTCCCCCCAGCAGTCAACTGAAAGCAGCTCTTCTGTTAAATTGTCGTCTGTGTTCTCCTCCTTTTTTTATGAAACCAGTTTTTTCCTTTTAAAACAGTGTTTGATCGTTTCGGGTGTTACTTGGTCCCAAGCTTTCTTACACATTCGAGATGCTTGTAGAATGTCTAACTTTATTTTAAGGGTGTCGTAATCTTCCATCAATATGTTTTCAACCACAAAACATCTGTAAAAATGTAGCCATACGCTGGAGACCTGAAGTCATGTTAGCAGAAAAAAAAAATAACTTTTACATTTTATATCAGTGGGATAGTGGTGTGTGCCGTACAATTGTCAATAAACAAAATAACTTTTCTTTTTTCTTTTACGAACGTTTTGTCTAATTTTTTCAGCCAGTTCTCGAAAAGATCACTAGTCATCCAAGCTCTTGCACTGTTCACATATTCCACTCGTTTTGACTTGACGTTCTTAAAACAAAAGGATTAGCCGACTTGCCAATCATCAGTAGAGGCAGTCTTTCTGATCCGTCCATGTTTGCACCAATTAGGAGAGTTACTCTTTCTTTACTTAGTTTTCCTCCGTGACATTTTTCATTTTTAAATGCTAGCGTTTTGTCACTAGTGCATTTAAAAAAGAGACCCGTCTCGTCAACATTAAAGATATCTCTTTCATCCATACCCTGAATCATCTCTTCCAAATTTTTTTTCCACTGGTTGGCTTCTTGCTGATTAATGGTCCCACTTTCTCCACAAATGGATTTGAAAGAAATTTTGTTGCATTCTTTAAAGCCGCCGAGCCACCCTTAAAATTGTTTTTCCCCATTTCAATAGCAAATTGTTCAGCTTTGCTTCTTATAAAGGGACCATTCATGGGAATCTTCTTATCCCTAGCTTGTTTGAACCATTTTAACACACAACTGTGTAAATTTGGATTTTCTGGCTCCCTTAACCTTTTTCGATCTTTACCGCACTCACTTTCACTGTTGAAAATTTTTTCTTTATTCTTCAAGTAGGTGGAGAATGTGTTGAGGAATTCCAAAGTCCCTGGCAATCTCAGTTTTTCTTTGTCCCCTTTTCTACTTCTCTAATTGCCGCTATTTTTTCCGATAACGTTAAAGTTTTATATGTTTTCGTATTACCATGCGACGACATCTTTACTCAATACGAAGTGACTTGACGTGATTTGCGGTGATTGCAATTGCAACGCCAACGCATCTCAACTGAAAGGGCGTGCCAGATGGGCTGGAATTGAGGTGACAGGTACGGGTACAATGTACAATGGTCTTGAAACAAGTGGCACGTTAGAACAGAAATTAATACTACCTCTTTTAGCGGAAATTTCCAGCATGAAATTGGCATTTTTAACTTGTAGAAAAGTTCGAATTATCCAAAATATAATTCGAATTATCCACGACTTTTTAACATTACTTATATAGGAAATGCTAGGGACCAGAATAAAAATTCGAATTAAAGATGATTTCGAATTAACGAAGTTCGAATTAAGCAGGTTCTACTGTATATTTGTTTTCTTTGTTATTATCATATATTTGGTCTTTTTTATATTCATTTTTAGTCTATATTTTTCACAGAAACTATTTGTTTTATTTAACAGTAATTGGAGTTGTTCAGCAGAGCTTATCATAATCACGGTGTCATCTGCATATCTTATGTTGTTAATAGGTCTTCCGTTAATTATTATTCCTTCACTGAGATAGTAATGTTTCTTCAAAAATGGTTTCACTATATACATTAAATAGTAATGGGTACATAATACATCCCTGCCTAACTCCTCTCCTGATTTCAATTTCTGGACTGGGTTTGTTTTTACACTCATCCGTAAACAATACTTTTTTCCAATCGTCTGCTGTCCAATTGATGTGCTCACGGGCAAAATCGAGTCTCCGTCTTAGCTGGGGAAAGTAAGGGCCCCGTTGCTGAACTGCAAGCTATCAAACCTTGCTCCCTTAATCTTCGCCGAATAGTAGAAAGGCTGATTGCTGGTCCTTGAGCTTGCTGTAAATGGCCTTGAAGTATTCTAGCGGTTTGGGTCCGATTCCGTAATGCAGCAGGAATGACGACGCGATCTTCCCTAGCAGTTGTTTTCCTTTTTGGACTAATCCACTTATCGCTACTGAGGTTGTGTAGGCTATGCTTTCCTGTCGTGGGCATGAAAACTCGTTCTCGTCCTATTCTTGCATTCATGTTATGTAATACAATCTTAATATCATTTCCAGAATACCTCCTGTAGGCTTGCTCTAGGTCTTCGAACAACAGTTCTTTAATTTCCTCTGGTTTGTCATCAGTTGTGGCATGCGCATTGATCAAACTGTAATTAAAGAATTTCCCTTTTAAGCGCAAATAGCACATTCTTTGACTGTACGCTCTAAAATCAATAATAAGACCTTTTATTCTTCGGTTTACAACAAATCCCACTCCTTCTATGTGTTGGCTTTCATTACAGCTATAATATATGTTCTCTTGTCAAAAGTGTCGGTTCCCTTCAGTTATGATTACTTATTAAAGACGTGAGTGCTCCAGTTCGGTACAGGTTTTGGGTATTCCATGTTCCTAATCTCAAGACCAAGTATGATGTGCTATAATATAATAAACGTATGGCACTGAATGTTGAACAGTTAAAAAGAAAGTATGAAAGCGGTAAAAATTGATAAAACTAATAATAAGTGATGCAAAAAATCACTCGCGATATTTTTTTATTAACTAGTATATTTCCCGGCTGAAGTTTTCCGGTCATTGTTGGTTAATACCAGCACAAATATATAACTAAATGTTCTATTAAAACATATTGAATATTGAAAAATGCAAGCCTCATTTTAAACGGTGACGTAATAAAGCCGATCCTTATTTGCTATTATTTTTCCGGATTACACAAGTTCACTTATTTATATTTCACACCCAGATATGCCTCGAAAATGGTTTTAGTAATCGTTCAACATCCTGCAGTGTTAGATTTTTGATAAGATATCCTATTGCCTAAGCAACTGTTTAAATAGACTTCCAATTTTGCACTTTTATTCAATTCAAAACCAATAATATTCAAATATTATCGGTTTCTCACGAGAATTTAATGTGAACTTTATGAAAAATATCCGTTACGTCAACATTAAGAGCAAATAAAAGTATATGTATCGTTTATTGTACACAGTTAAGTATGTCTATTGTGTTCCTAAATGCATTTGTCTAAATTCTCCTGGTTTGTACGATGTAAATTTAGAGACGATTTTCACAAGTTGCTTAGACTGTTATTCTTACGATGAGGAGGTCTAATTATTTATGAGAGAGTTGATTAGAAATGAAGGCATTGTGAGAGTTGATATAGACCTCCAATCATCGATGAACAGATCCATTCCTAAATATTCGTACTTTAATTTTGAAGTACCCTACTTAGAAAACTTTATTGATAAGACAGCAAAGAGCAATTTGCTTTGTTTTATCGTCAAAATGAGTTTTTGGTACTCACACCACCAAGTGTATAGTACCATTTTTATACAAAGACTTAAGTTATTCCGTGCATGAAAATCCCCGATGATTTCGTAAACGGTTCAATGAAAAGTTAAAAGGCGAAAAATGTAGAGATCCTTATCCACCGCAAATGGTTATCGCCTGGTAGGGAAGCAATAAACAAAACAATACGGGGCCCTGGCAGCCACTTTGTTTCGAACACAGGTGTGTTAAAATGTTGTGCACGTGTAATTTTCAGATATTTAAAATGCAACAATTAAATATATATGAGGGCATTAATTGTGCGGCCACGACGACGTTATGTGACTTAAATAGAACAGAGGCGTTCGTCGGGTATTTACCACTTTATGCTAAAATGTAAACTTTTTTAACATTGAGAGACAGAGTAATAAATATCTGACAAAACCAGATGTGGAGATATGGAGATGTGGTTAAAAAAAATATTATTTTATTTTGTTATTAATATAAAAATTACAATAACAATAAATACACTGCAGAATAATTCAATATAATAATACAATATAAATTAAAATGTAATATTCCTAAGTATTTAAAACTGCCAATATACATAACTTACTTTATGAAGATAAAAATAAAAAACCAACAACTGGGATTATGTTGTAAATTTTCATTTTATTTTAAAATTTAGCATTTTTGCGTATATTACATATATTTAATATGATTAACGTGAGGTTTTTAAATATTTCAAAAATAAAAAAGGAAATTCATAATTGCGATTCGAACTCACAAACACCAGCGTATGAACCAAACACGTAAAGGATTTGCCAATTAGACATGACACTAACCGATTTCAAAATTGACAGTTCTCGGTCAAACAGTGATTATTTTAAAATACAAAAGCCTAAATAAATTATAAACGTTTAATAAATAATACAAAACATATCACATAAATAATAATATTAATACATATTATATAATATATTATAATATATATAATATATATTATATATATATATATATATATATATAATATATATATATATTATATATATATATATATATATATATATATATATATATATTAAATATATATATATATACAAAAAGGAACATTTTTATTCTCGAGAGAGGAAGAGAAAGTATATCTTCTGTCTCTCTCTTACTCATTATCTTACATACAGACTGAACGAATTTAAAACGGATCATACAATTTAATATATGTCTGTTTGAACTGCATTTGAAATAGTGGACCAATATAAAACTTGGACAAAAATAAATCCATACCCGGTGATAGACATTGCATAAAATATCTGTTCCTTTTAGGACGCACCAGAGTCGAGAGCTTCGCCTAAAGTCAATGTTGCCAATTGCCGTGTAATAATCCGATTTGTGGATCTTTTTGAAAGTTATATCTTCTTTGTATCTTTAAATCAATCGGATATTTGCCTATATTTTTCATTGTATTTACCAATCTACTACAACAGACTAATAACAAAAATAAACTTGATGGTTTGTAGTTATTTCCTTTTTTTCCTGTAAATATTTTATTTGAGAAACATCTAGAGGAATGAAATTGGCAACACCGCTCAATGTTCAGTAGGTTTACTCTCGCATTTTCACAGTTCCAATTTTGAATCTACTCCTAGGTTCGTGCGCAATCGATTTGGCGAAAAATGCCCCTGTTGCCAGATTTAAAATATTCCATCAGTTTCAAAGAATATTTCAAATTTATAATAAAATAATTATTATGGAAGTTCCTCAAAAAGAGAAAATATATTTGGTCATGTTGAGTGCTCTAAACTAATTATTCCCCCAAAGTTCATTAAGTCAAAGTGAAATAGATTTGTACTAAGTAGTACTTGTAAAAATACCGTTGTACTTTGATGGTATACAAGGCAACTATCGAACACTATTGTGACCAAAAATACAAAAGAATATATAATAACCAAAATAATCACTTGGAAAGCCAACAAATATATACATATTTTTTGCCGATAAAATATATTATAAGTATAGTTTTTAATTAATATTTTACACCTTATAATTATCAGTAAAATAAATAATATTTTGCTGTCCTAAATACCCTCGTAATGACAACCGACGTCCGAACATCAATTCACGATTTACGTTCGTTTCAAACGAGCAAGACCGCAAAATATCTCAAAAGATTCGGATCTGTTTATTGTTTATAAGAACTTGGGATTCAATGTTCAGCTGACTCCTCGCTTTCGCTTAGAACTACATCATTCCGCGAGTCATATGTGTTTATTACTGACCCGTGATCCGTTAGATTTAATTTTGAGATTCGGGTCAGTTGGATCTTTCTGAAGATTCGGCTCATTGAATCGGATCAGTTCTGATTTGCACATCACTAATAGAAGTATAACTTCAAAAAAATCACTAAACAAACTTCACAGAACTCAAGACTCTGAATTAGAAATGAGGTAGAAAACGGAAGGGATAACGTAGTGATAGTGAGGAAGTTACACTGGACAAAGTGTACATTTTGTCGTACGTGTTGTATGACCCACAAAACGTAAAATAAAACGTAGCGTGAAAACCGGCCTTTGGGCGTATAATTTTTTTCCTCCCACCCCAAGCTTAAATTTTATTTTTGAACTAACCTTGATAATTGAGATAAAATATACAGTCTTTAAATTTCGTACTGGCTTCCTTAATACTTCCAAAATTTCTTCCAAAATACAAAGAGGTGTCAGACAGGGTTGTATACTATCCCCACTGTTATTTAATTTATATTCAGATATAATATTTAAAGAAGCGCTGCATAATTTGGAATGGGGCGTGAAAGTTAATGGAATTCTGATAAATAAAATCAGATATGCAGACGATACAGTTATTTTAAGTGATGACATGAATGGACTACAATGCCTTTTAAATGCCATTGATACAGTGGAAAGAGAGTTTGGCCTAAACATAAAACTGTTCAAAAACAAAACACATGGTGCCGTTTAGCACATCAAGATGCACGATTGATGGTCATATAATTCAAAGAGTGTCCAGTTTTAAATATCGTGGTTGCTATATTACTGAACAACTAAATCCAGATCAAGAGATAAAATGTAGAATCGAGATAGCCCGCACGACATTTTTAAAAATGAGGTCATTCTTCTGTAATGATAACTTGCAGCTTCAACTTCGAAAGCGCATGGTTAAATGCTACATTTGGTCAGTCCTCTTATACGGTGTCGAAGCATGGACATTTCCACCATTAATAGTCTGGAGGCCTTTGAAATGTGGCTGCACAGACGTATACTAAAAATTCCTTGGACGGCTATGCTGACAAATGTGGCAGTCCTTGAGAGAGCAAATGCTGCTCGCGAGCTGCTTGATAACATCAAATGTAGAAAGATGGCCTATTTTGGACACGTAGTAAGGGGAGACCGATATAATATTCTTCAACTTATTATGATGGGTAAAATCGAAGGACGCAGAGGAATTGGTAGAAAGCAGGCCTCTTGGTTGAAGAATATCAGGGAGTGGACAGGAATAAAGAAAGCTGAGCAACTATTTAGAATAGCTCGAGACAGAGACAGTTTTCGCCATGTTAATCGCCAACGTCAAGGGGACTTAGGTCACGTTAAGAAGAAGAACTGGCTTCCTACTGATGTATGTTACTGAATATGTATGTGACAGCAATAGTAACTAATAAATGGGTGGCGGCTAATGTGTTAAGGTTAAGAATGTGTTAAGACATATTTTTTTTGTAATTTTGGTTATTACTTATGGCTTTTTGTTTATTGCTCCTACAAGTTTTTACAGTTTTTCGTAATTGTTTAAATAAAATATCAACCAAATCTAATTTAGAAGGTTTCAAATGTATCGTTTTTTCATAACCTTTAAAAAAAATAAAAACTTCTAATTAGAAAAGAAGTATTAAAAATAGTACATTGTTTACCGGGTAGGAAAAGCTTAACATTCCTGGACGACTGTAAAGATTGCTAAGTCGAGACGCAAGCCGAGACTTAGCAACACAGAGTCCAGGAATGTGGCTTTTCCTAGGAGGTAAACATACTATTTTTCCGCAAATCGTTTAAAATTCGATAGATATTGATTGATTTAAAAAAAAAACGCGATAATTTTATTCCCAAATAAATGGTGCTTTGAAATTCCTAATAAAATTACTTGGGTTACTATGGAAACGTATTGAGGTTGAATTGTCAAACTTGACGCTTATAAATTTAACCCTAGAACTGCACACTGGGGTCTGAAAAACCCAGGCGCATGAATCGTTCAATGTAACTTGCGCATGTCTGCGTCTTTTGGCAATCCCTTGCACGTAAATTCAGTTAAGAGCCGACTACGTTGAGAGACAGTCGCTGCGCCGCGTAAGTTTGTTGTATAGTTTACTGTGACGCTTTTAGTAGATCTGTGGGTACTTCGGACCCCAGTGTGCAGTTAAACGGTGTTAAAATTTTGAGGTGATTTTTTGTTATTTGCTAGTATGGCAGATTCTAAGAGAAAATATCAGCGTCCACTAACCAGAAAAGAATTAGAGTGGGAAGCTGAAAACCTGTGGGCGAATGAAAATGAACCAGAGACCATCGAAGATGATTTTGGAGACTCATCAGATGAAGACGATCTTTATGTTCCTGAACATCAGTCTGACACTGATAACGAACAACAAAGTGACGACGATAATGAAGAAGAACAAACAGAACCCAATACCTCGCAAAGAAATATCGCCAGTATACTGGGAAAAAATGGTCATCGTTGGACCACACAGGCACCAGCACGACAAGGACGTCCAAGAAAGGATAACATCGTTTTACATTTGCCTGGTCTAAAAAATGAAGCAAGAAATGTTAGTAGCCCTGTTGAATCTTGGAATTTACTATTTTCTCAAGAGATTGTGGACATTATTGTGCTGCATACAAATCAAGAAATTCTTAGGAAGTGTCAGAGTGGCTTGCCGCAGAGTTACAAAAAAATAACCAACAACATAGAAGTCAAAGCATGTATTGGTTTGCTGTATCTCGCTGGTGCATTACGAGTCTCAAATTGTAATTTAGATGAGCTTTGGTCAATAAAATATGGCAATGGGCTATTTCGGGCAACCATGCCCCAACAAAGATTTCAGTTTTTAGCTCTTTGCTTGAGGTTTGACGACAAAACAGACAGAAATGCTAGAAAATTGGTTGACAAGTTTACCCATATTCGCCAAATATGGGACATTTTTATAAATAATTGCAAGCTATACTACACGCCCTATGAGAACTGTACAATTGATGAGCAGCTCGTGAGTTTTCGTGGAAAATGTCCATTCCGAATTTACATGGCCAGCAAACCTGATAAATATGGAATGAAAGTAATGATGATAAATGATTCGAAGACATTTTATATGCTGAATGCCATTCCATACGTTGGAAAAGTTGATGTTGAGAATAATGAGTCAGTTCCTACATATTATGTCAGAAAACTTTCTGAACCAATACACGGTACTCACCGTAACATAACAATGGATAACTGGTTCACGTCAATACCTCTAAGTGAACAAATGATGGAACAGTATCAGCTAACAATCCTTGGAACGTTGCGAAAAAATAAAAGGGAAATACCTCCGAAGTTTACACAAAAAAAAGATGTAGGCACATCCATATTTGCTTTCGACAGAAACAAAACGCTAGTTTCGTACACTCCAAAGGAAAATAAAGTGGTACTACTTTTATCAACTTTGCATCCTGATTCATCACTTAATACCTTGACCGGAAAACCAAATCTTGTACATTCCTACAATGAAACAAAGGGTGGCACAGACACCTTTGATCAGATGTGCCACTCTTACACGACTTCCCGTAAAACTAGACGCTGGCCTCTCAGAATGTTTTTCAATATGTTGGATGCTAGCGGAATAAATGCTATGGTTCTATTTTCACTTGCAAATCCCCAATGGAAAGATGACCGAAAACACGATAGAAAAACATTTTTAAAAGAACTTTCAACTGCATTAATTGAACCGCACTTAAGGGAAAGACTACAAGTTACCAATTTGCCAACAACCCTACGTGTAAAAATTAGCGAAATATTAGGAGTTGGTGTACCTCAAAGAGATAATTTTGATGTTAGTTTGCCTAAAAAGGTTAGATGCTGCTTTTGTCCTCGTGGAAGGGATCGAAAAACGAGTTCTGCTTGTTCGTTGTGCCACAAACCGTACTGTTTAGAACATCGGGCTCAATTATGTTATATGTGTCAGAACCAAAGTTGAAGTGCCTGGCTAAGAGTAAGAAATAATTATCTTGTAACAACATTTATATTTTATTTTAGTTTAAAGGGCTTTTAAGAGAAAAGTTTTATTTCACTGGAATTTTGTTTAATTTTTTTGGTCGTATCTCCATATTTTCAATAAAGTGTAATAAAAGCACTAGTTTATGTTTTTCCACGTTTATCAGATCTAATGAGAAATGTTTTTTTTTAATAAATATATTTTGAAAATAAGATATTGTTGTTTGTTGTTTTGTACTACATACCGCAGAAAAAAAATTCATAACATTTATTACTAAAAAAAAACAATTAGGGTTTTCGAGACCCCACTGTGCAGTCTATGTTAGATGAACGAACTGTGCTGTTCTAGGGTTAATTGCTGGTGTTCTCGAAAGTAAAATGATAAGTGATGATGAAATTTCCATTCCTGGGACTCCTCCAGAGCTGGTTGAGGCAGTGAATACTGCTTCATTAGAATTATTGCCAAAGAAATCAAGAGAAAAGTACGAAAATGCATACAGACGTTTTATGGATTATCGCATGAGTAAAAATACGAGTTCTTTCTCAGAAAATGTTGTAATGGCATACTTATAATTATTAATTAATTAATAATAATAATTAATTAATTAATTACATTAATTCCTTATAAGCAATGTGTTTTCTATCATTTATGTAGAACACTAACAACTGTACGGAAATATCATTTCCTTACAGTAAGGAAGTCCTGACTTTTTCTTCAAGAAATTTTGACAGGAATGTCAAAATTTCCTGGCGATTTGCGGAAAAAGTAATTTTTGGCGATTTTTTCTATAAAATCAATGTTTAAACAATGACCCCGTTATTTTAAACTGATACTTTTGACATAAATCCACATTTTGATACCAAAACTTCAATTTTTTCAACGATTCGTTTTGAAACGAATTACTTTCCATTTTATTTTTTGTTTATTGGACTGTTGGTAATTGAGGCTGTAATGGCCACTCTGATGAGATATTTGAGTATGGCGGTTTATGACCGTATTAACAAATTGTTAATATACGAGTATTTGATAAACTAACAAGACTTAATATAATTAGATCTAAGATTCTTTGTTAATTTGTTTTCGTTAGTAACGTTTTTCAAATTCATCATTTCAAAAGAATGTGCTGGCATCAACAAACCCACTATACAGAGAAAATATGCAATACATAAGACTTATCATACTTACATTTTATAACAACGCTTCACGCAATACGATATGTCACCACAGACATATAATATCCAACCATGACGTGGGGGAGAATAACGCTGATTGTCATGTAAATAAAAACTTCAACCGTTTTGATAATAACCTCTTATCATTATGTATGCGCTTATTTCGTAGTAACGGTAGGGCCTATATCTATAAAAAAACATCAATTTGAAGACAGGAAGCCGTTAAAAAGTAAATATACATAGTAGATATTTAGCTAATCTGGAAAAATCGGTTATGTAATGCGTAAATGACCTATATTCTCGCTTTCTAACTTTATTTTGTTGATTATAATTCCAATTCCCACGTTTAGATTCTAGCAAGAATCAGTTCCCGTAAATGTTACTCTAATTTCCACTCTTTAAACTTCTATATTGATGAGTTTCGTGTGAAAGACAATCGTGAAAAATTTCGACTGGAATTTCACATGTATTAGTTATATTATACACACTTCCCTAATTATTTTACATCAAAAGTCATGATATGATATTATTTGCAGACTACTGAAATCTGTATTAAAAACTAATGCTAAAATTGTTCTATCAATTAAACACATTCCAAAAATTTGCAAAAATATACACTTGTAGACCCCTGTATCTCGTTAGATTTTCAAAATATCATGATTTATATAGTAGCTGGGGTAAATATGACCCCACGGTGAACTTAAAAGGTTAACGAACGAATAGAACAATTTGCTATTTTGTACTAAGCAGTATCCCAATGCATTGTAAATTTCTTATCTAACATTAGCTAAAACGCTTGGCGTTCTTTTTACACACTCTTCATTAAATCGCATTTTTAATGCTTTAATATCTGTAAATTTTTGGAAAATAAAATTGGAATCTTAGATGTCCCAGAGCTAGATCTCCCGATTTTGGAGGCTACTTAATGTTACAGTTAGGTCTAGGTCTAACCAAACAATTATTCATACTGTTTTTTTTAGGAATTTCTTAACCTCCCATCTGTTTTGCTCAGGGCCAACCATCCATTTAAAACCAAATTTCTTCGTCATCTGGAGTTTTTATCAAATTTGCCTCTTATTTGAATGTTGTAACCCCCCTCCACATCATTTTCACAATAAAAAACAGACAAATATACACATTAAATTTTTTTGTCCCGATAGAACAGTAACATCTACATTCCATGCCCAACTTGAGGTTTGTTTACTCTGATTACGAGCTCGCAGCACTTTTGACTAAAATTCGGGGTACAAATATTTAAACATTGTTAACACTTAGCCGAAGAATTTCCTGTGACCCGTATCGCCTTTTTACTTTTTACATATTTTATAATACGACCATACAGACAGTGTTGTTTCGAAGGTCTAGTAGGCCATGAATATGTATCTTAGCAAATGAGTAACATCAAACAAAAAAGTCAGTTCCCCAGGGGCGTATCATAAGAATGATTGAAATTAATAAAAATATTCTAAAAATAAAAGGTTATAATGTAATAACTAACTAAATTATAATTATAATAGTTTCTTTTCAAACAATAAATTGACAGGTGTGATCACATCGAAAATTTTATTGTACAGTCTGAAAATATATAATATGCAACATTATATTTAAAAAAATTGTGTACACATTTCATAATAAGTCATCTAATTTATATATTTTTTTGCAGACCCAACCCCACAATGCATCTTCCAATGGATCTTGGAACTGGGCAGAGGATTCATCCAGCACGACACCACAAGATACTATATCCGACCTGAGAAAGCAAATACATGTACTAGAAAATGAAAAATCTGACTTACTGGGTCAACTGGACCAACTAGACGCTGATAATCAAGAGAATTTGGCCAACATCATGGAGATGAAGGAAAAATTACAATTCCAACTGAACGACGTCAACGAAAATTTTCTTAAAGTAAAAAAAGATAATAAAGCTCTAGCTGCTAAAGAACAAGCTATGAAGAAAGAGATAGAAAGGCTTCAACGTACAGAACAAGGAGAAAACGTTGAAAGGTACAACGAGGAAGTTAATCAAAAATCCAGAGAGCTTGAAGAAGAGAATCGTAAGCTAATTAGTGAGCTCGAAGAATTAAAAAAGGAGATGAGTGTCTTACAAACTTCTAATCAAGCTGTTGAGAAAGTTTTAGAAGATACTAAAAAATTAGGCGAATCCAGCGAAAAAGAGCACCTCAAAAAACTAGAAAGTGAAAACAAGCTTATTTACTCTGAATTAAAGAAAGCCAACGACAAGATATTAGTATTTGAAAAGAAGAGTATCGAAGACGAAGAAAACGTCCAAAAACTAGCTATTATTCTTGAGACTTACGAAGAACAAGTCCGTTTTTTGAAAGAAGAGCTAGAAAAATCCACAGTTGATCACGATCAGCAACTTTCAGCTTTAAATGGACAAGTTCAGCAGTTAACTGCGGAACACACTAAAGATTCAAATACGATCAAAAAGCTGGAAGAAATTGTAGAAGACAACAAAAAATATATAACTAATTTAGAAAAAGAAAATAATGAATTAAAGGCAACTAGTATTGATTCTTCCTTTGTTAAAGCTTTAGAGGATACCGTTGAAAACCAAAAACGAGAACTAGAAAATTGCACGCTGCAGAAAGAAGAACTCAAAAAACTTAACGAAGATTTGTTGGTAAAAGCTGCAGGAAGAATGGATGGCGATTTAGAAAGCGAATTAGAAGACATACAAACAGAGCATGAAGCACAGATCAGCGTGCTCAGAGAGGAGTTAGAACAGTTAAGAAAAGAGGAATCGCGAAACATAGCTGATACCCAGAAGGTTGAAAACTTGGAAGAAGAAAAGCTAAGTCTTACTAGAGAGCTCAAAGACTCACAAGAACTACTCGAAGAGTTAAAACACAACCATAAAGTTGCACTAGAAAGTCTTCAGCAAAAATATGTTAATATGATAACGGAAAGTCTGGAGAAATTTGACAAATGCGACAATATCCTAGATATTGACGAAGATCCTCAAGAACGTGAATTAGGTAGCTGTATCAAAAGAATCATTAACACCATTACGGAACTAACAAGTAAATGTAATGAACTGGAAAAACGTTTACAAGATCTATCAGAAGAAAAAAGCACAATTTTAGCAGAAAAGAATGAAGAAATTAAAAAACTATTGGAACGATCTGATGGACTTCAACAAGAAGTATCATCTAACGCACAAGCAGCAAAAGAATTCGAAAACGAATGTAACGAACTCGCAAAAAACAATGATCTATTGATTACTGAGCTTGAGGCATACAAAAATCATCCCGGACTACAAACAATATCTGAGTCCAATGAAGACAATATGATTCTTCTGGAGACGCAACTCGAAAATGCTAACAGAAGAATCGAGGATTTGGAAAAAATTATTGATGACCTAGAAAGAAGCCAGATGCGAAAAGATAGTTTAGAAGAAAGTGGCAGTGATCTAGAAAATGCTGTCAAACAACTTAGTGTTACTGAAACAGAAATTACCACCAAACAAAAAGAGTATCAGGATTTGTTGAACAATTTCGATCAGTTGCAAGTTGATTATGAATCTTTAAAAAGAGAATTAGAAGAAGTTAAAGAAAATTTAGTGTTCACCGATGAAGAAAATGTCGAGCTAAAATCTGCAATTGAAAAACTAAAAACAGATAATGAAAATATGGAATATCAACTTAGTGAACTTAACATCAATTCTGATAGTATGAAGGATGAAATAGAGGAATTCAGACAAAAATTCAAGATGCTTCTCAGTGAAAATTCTAATATCAAACTCCAGAGTGACGAAAATTTAAAGAAATACCTAGACTTTGAAAGTAAAATAAACGTTTTGGAAGAAAAACTAGTATCAGAGGAAAATGGTAAAAAAGCTTTGGAATTGCAGGTTGAAAACATTACTGAAAAGTTAAAAAATGCGAAAATGACAGAAACTACATTAAAATTACAACTTGAACAGAAGAACAACGAATTGGCAGCCCAAGCAGATGAACGATACAATATAGAAATAGCTTTAGACAAAACAAATCGAGATGTAGCTGAATTCCAAAACAATTTTGTCGAATTACAAAACCAAAACGATAAATTGTTAATAGAACAAGAAGAATTTAAGACAATTAATGATACTAATGAACAAAAGATAAGGGAACTAAACAATTTGGTGACAGATTTAGAAAAACAGTTGGAAGTTGCCAAGACCGATAGTGTGCAAAAAGAAGTACAGAATGTAACGGATGAGATGCCAGGAAATAGTGATTATAATAACTTAAAACTAATTTTAGACCAAACTGTTTTAGAAAAAGCAAATTTGCAGGCAGAACTGAACAAACTAACCCAAATTCAGTCTCAGCTAAAAGAAACTACAGAAAAAATATCTGTGCTGCAAAATCAACTACAAGAAATCACAAATTCCCGCAATGAACTCATCAACATGGTAACCATGAAACACCAGGAAAACGTTACGTACCATAACGAAATCCAAAAACTGAACCAAGTGTTAATAGCTGAAGCCGAAAAATATAAAAATTTGGAAGCAAAATTAAAAACGGCTGTTTCCCCAGAAGATATTGAATCCAAAAACAGTGAAATAGAAAAATTGACGGACCAAAACAATTTCCTTAAAGAAAAATGTGAAGTTCTGGCAAAGAATCTTCTTGAAGAACAAGCTCAAACACAAAAGTTATTAGCAGAGAGATCGGTGCCTTCTGAAAAAGAAACGTCCCTCCAAAAGAAGGTAGATAGGCTTCAGGCTCATTTGATAGAGCTAGAAGAGCATTACACTCAAGAACTTTTCCAAGCTGAACAGAAAAACGCAGCTTTGAAGGCGAAGGTAGCAGATATCGAAGAAAGAGAAAAAAGTTCCAGTACCATGTATACATCTGTCAGTATAAGAGCCAACCAGCAAGTGGAGTCACTTCAGAGTCAGTTGCAGACAGCTATAACGGAAAGAGACTCTTTGCGAAAGCAGATCTCAGACGCCGAAGATGAGAATACAAAACAAGCCGCAGCACTGGCGAATCTACAATTCGTGCTTGAACAGTTTAGGAAAGGTATTGTGCATATATTTTATATATTATATTATAATTTTTTCCGGTTTATCTCATGCTCTTGTAAATACGATTCAGTGTAGTTTACTGGAAAATATTCCAGACCAAAAATAAGCAAAAAGTTTATTACAACTTCTGCCCGCTATACCACGACAAGAAATTGGGGAGGGTGACTCATAAATGTAACTTGATGTACTAATTGTCCGGAGGCGCAAGTCAAATATGAATTTTACGAATAAGAATATATTAAAATAATATCGGTTTATAACATTTTGATAGCTTTCCGTGCAATAGGTAATTGCAGTCCTTAATAGTTAGAAAGCTGCAACGACAGACGCATTCACGATGCATTTTAGCAGATTAAAATTTGGTCAGCACAAATTATTCTTCTTTACGTGCTATATCACTGCTATTCTAACTTTTGACACTACAGGCCGAAAGAGTTCAGTTGACCTGCATCCAAACCATTCACTTCGGAGGTTTCTCAGCCAGGACATTCTTCTTCTACCTATGCTGCGCTTTTCCTGAATCTTGCTCTGTATTATAAGTTTTAGGAATTCGTATCTGTCACCACGTGTTACATGACCCAGATATTGTAGTTTTCTTATTTTGATGGAATCCAGTATCTTCCTCTCGGGAGAACCTGTAACTCCTAGGAATTCTCCCAGGTGGCGGATAGGGGAATGCTCGACCCGGTTTACCGGTGGGTAGGAGGGAAATAAAATACCTCCCGTCGACCAACAGGTAATTCACCGAATGATTGCCGGTATAAGCAATCCCCTGTTTACCGACCAACGGCTTCGGGCGGATGAGTCGGTAGGTAGTAGGACACTCTTTTGTCCTGGAGCTGAGAAATCGACTCCAAAACGGAAGAACCAATAAATCGGTTCAACGGCAGAAGAATGCAGAAGGCAACGGGAAACCACTGCATTAAAGACTTATGGAATATCCCTAGAAATCGTCATGGCTTATAAAAATGGCAATCAACGACCTACTAACCATGGTTCTCGGATGCCAAGATTCGGCAGGGAAAGAAACAACAATAACGACAGGGCTTCCCAGGCCGTTAGCCAGCGAAATCCCTGTTCACTAAATATATACAAATTCATCTGCAAAATCGCTACATGGAATGTATGAACCTGGGAAACTGAGGAATATACAGCAAGAGATGATGCGACTGGAGATTGATATATTATGAATAAGCGATACAAGATGGGTCAGCTCTAGCGAACTCAATACAGACAATGGACGAATTTATTACTCTGAAAGCACCGACACTCAACACATATATGAAGTTGCTATGATACTTAGTGAAAAAGTAACGAGATCAGTAACAGGTTTCGTTCGATATCCGAAAGAATTATAATGCTGCAGCTATTGACAACCCATGGAAAAATGAACTTAATTCAGATTTATGCGATAACTACTGACAAAAATGACAGAAAAAGCTGACAGAACTCAATTAAGCTGTCCCCTGAACCATTTTTAACTATTTCTCCGTGCCGTCCCACCACGTCATCGTCTATTTGAGAACCTACTCTGGCATTTAAGTCTCCTAACACTATTATTTCTTAATGACTTTTTATTTTATCACAAATATTTGATAACTCTTCATAAAAGGAATCTTTAACTTGTTGATTTGAATCGTCTGTTGACGCATAGACTCTAGTCATTGTGATATGTGACAGTCATTGTCAGAATTCTTTCAGAAATGTACGCATAGTCTTTTATATATTTTTTGAACAATTATTTTATAAGAATTGAGACCCTTGATTTAGAATGTACGTGTTTCTGACCATATATGAATGTAGTCTTTAATCTGTTCATTTCCTTGGCCTTTCTTTTTTGGTTTCAGAGAGCACTATGATGTCCATTTGTTGCTTCGTTATTTCAGTTAAAATTTCCGTTGTTTTGTGAGCCATGCCGTGAGTGTTTTTTCATAAAAGTCATTTTCTTTGCCAGGTGTCGTTGTCGTAAGTTTCCATCCATATTTTTCTATTTTACACAATCGATTACGAAACTTTATTCTCAATCGAGTGTTTCTAATAATTATCTAAATTTTAGTAGACTAAGCGGCACCTGTGGTATCTAAAGATTAAATAACGAAAGTCTGGTCCTGTACCTACTTATAAGATAAGCTTTTATAACCTCTCAGGCTCATTAGATTCGAGTAAACAAAGCTTAAAACTTCTTAAGGTCCGCTGATTCATCATATTTATAATTATAATACAACACAATAAAACGGTATCTTTATAATCCTACTGTGATAAGATATGTAGTGTTTTGTCTTGAGTATTCAGTGAATTTGGTATGTATCTGTGTGTCGGCGGTTGTCCTGGGTCATGATGCTGGAAAAATGAAGTTGACTGCAACAAAATGGGTATATACGAGGTAATTTAGATTGTATTTTGGATTGAATTTGTCTTGTTATTCTTTTAACACGTTGCACGCCTTAGAGGAATTTGTAATAATTTCCGTTCACGCCAATGCCATTTCTGCTATATGGTCTAAAAACCGCTGACGCCACGATACGCAGAGGTACCTTTATATAGCCTGTAATGTCGGTCTGCCTCGGTCAAATAGGCGGAGACGGCACCACAGTCACGTTAAAATTCTCGGTCAAATAGACCTCGCTGGCGTGCAGAGCAATTTTTTTCTTGACAGGCAACGAGACGACAGGCAACGTAATAATCTTTTTTTTTTATTATTAACACCTGCGCTTGTATATTTCTGACCTAACATAATAACAGCAAATACTTAAATCTAAGGGCTTATCCTATGGTTTCCTCTTATTTTATCTATTAACTAATGCACTACAACTAGCATGCAATAACTTCACAGCACTATACTCTGCTTTTTACACTAAACTGTTACACATTTACACTAACTCAAATGGTCAAATTTATGAGTCTTCTCTTTAGTTCAGTGTTGTCAAGAAGCTGGATTGCCTCGACATTCACATGACTATGCAGCCTCTGCTCGTGACTTGCTGCTGTTCTCTTGATTATTTCGATCACAGTTTCCATACCCAGGTCCTGGTGGAGGTTGCTGTTACGGATATACCAAGGAGCATCAACAATGTTTCTCAGTACTTTATTTTGAAATGTCTGGATAATAAGTAGATTACTAGCTTTGGTACAGCCCCAGAGTTGGCACCCATATACCCATACTGGCCTCAGTACTTGCTTGTAGATGGATAATTTATTATGAATTGACAATGTTGAATTTTTTACAATCAGCCAATACAATTTCTTATATCTAATATCAAGCTCCCCTCTTTTCTCTCTTCATGATAAATTTATACTCACATTAAAGCATATTAAATTGTCTTTCAAACAGTATATTTGTTTTTGTGATCTGATGAATATTTCTTGAAAAAAATATAGTTAAAGTCAAAAGTTTACAGTGGGCCGATTTCTATGCACGCAAATGTATTTATTCTTGATTTTATACTTCTCACTCTACCCATCCATTTAAACATTCTTATTTCCGCTACATACATTCGTTGATCCTCTTCTTATTATGCTGTCGTTAGCTTCCACTAGGTCATGCTAACCCGTTAGTGCGTTAAGGTGGATCCACACCTTTTTATCGAAAAGGTTTCAAAAAATTAAGGTTAATGTGAATGGGAATATAATAT